>VZTJ01006609.1:357817-403685 GCA_013397795.1 Orthonyx spaldingii
AAAAAAAAAAAAAAAAGATTGGGCTAGAGACATGAAGAAGTTGTAAATAACTCCCCTCTTCATTTACTTGGGGATTCCCTGGGAGTCTCAGAGGGCAAGGAGGTAACATAGCTGGCTTTTACAACAGCATGACAGGTCCTGACACCGGGTCACAGAGAATCTATGCTTGGCTAGCCCTGTGCTCCAGTTTTGTTTAGCTGGTAGCTAGTCCCTTGAGGGATCAATGTCAACTTAAGCATGCTAACTTCTACAAGCAATGGGTTGGCCAGTGACCGAGAGCTGTGACTGGCTCCTCCAGGGTTCCCTACTTCTGCTGCACTTGGAGCTTGAGTGCTGCTGCCAGGCTGCTTCTGTGGCTCTGCAGCTTGTCACAGTGAGAATTAAAGTAGCAACAGTATAAAGCAAGCTCCAACACTGCCTGTTCTCTGAAAACAAAAGGTGGATAGATGTATTAGGTGGATTGGAAATGCAGCTTGGGTAGAGACATGACTTAATGACTGAGGTGCAGAAACTACAGCCAACTCCCATCACCATGAGCTAAGTTTCTGTGTACCTCAAACTCACTTTGCCCTTAAATTCTGGCCTTAAATTGGTATTAGTTGCTCCACAGATCTGTCACACTCCCAGAGACGATAAACAAATGTCAATTCAATATCCCACACATAAAGGTATTAGATATCAACATACTTTCTCTGTATTACCTATGTATATCTTAAATTAATCAATTAAGGAACAAGGTATATATATGTGTGTGTGTGCGCATAAATATGTATATGCACTCATACATACACACCTCCTCACACTGACAGTTCTTTCTGGTTTAACTATCAAAACCCATTGGAGATTAGAGTTGGGTTACTAGAGTTCAAAGAAAAGTGAATTTGTATTAACTCACCAGGTTTGAAACCTGTATTTTAATATATACAGTATGTAGTTTTTATTCAGTTTTATGTTACAGTATGAAGATTTTTACGTCTGCAAGATCAAGATAATTTTTTTTGTTTGTAAAAATAAGGCTTGTTTGTTATTGATTTATCTAGCTTTGCTTTCCTTTTGATACTTGAAGTACATAAATGAGTAATTTAGCACATGATAATCTGAATGGCCCTTCCTTTCCTTTTTTCACACTTGAAAAAAATTATCAGTTAACTCCTGCTGTATTACTGTATATGTGACCAGTCTGTCTGTACCATTTTGCATCTGATACTTTTAAAAAATTTTTATAGCCTAATTCTGTACATAAGATTCCAGGTGGTTTTTTTTTTAAAAAAATGCAGCCCTCTAATTCCTAGTGATAACAAGCAGTTTTCTCTGATCACCATAAAGGTCTATGCTATGGATTTCTACAGCTTTCATTTAAAACTCTAGACACATTTCTTTTCATTTGTAAAGAGTGTCACTAACTTACATTTGGAAATTTGACTGATTCATACAACACAGTCTTCCTGGTTCTGCAAGCAGGCAGTTCCAGTGTTTCAGCTTTTGCACAGTAGCACTTTAACAAGCAGCAGCCATGCATAACTAACAAGACTACAAGTCCAGTTACTGCTTTTTAGAAGCCTCTACCCAGCTCTTATGTTATCCAAAATGTCCATTTTATGTTGTTGCAGCCATATGACAGTACCACTAACAGCGGGAAAGTGCAGTAGTTATTTACAATGGATAAGATACAGGGGGAGGAAAAAAAAGTTTTTAAAAATGGAGCCTGAGGCACAGGAAAAAAGCAGAACAGCTCCAGCTATCCCTTTATAGTAACTGGTGTTTTATGGAAAGTGGTTAAGAAAGGAAAACTCTTCCTTACAGCAGCTAGCCAGTGATGGCATGATACTTCTAACTGAAGACTGATAGTATTCTTGGATAAACCCTTATGCATGTTTCATTTCTAGTATCTGGAAACAAGCAGTATTGTTTTCCTCAGTTCCTTCTCTTGAACTTACTTTTAGAATCTGGGTCTCACTATATTGATAGCTGGGCCTAGCCATATTGATGGATGTCTAATAAAACAGTTTTCGAGTTTGGCATTAATGCTTCATAAAACATAATATATTCTTATGAATATTTTCAAGCACTGTAGTAGTTTTCATTAGTGTTTTCTACACATATAGTTAGCATTCTGAATACAACATATGTATAGATGATATTAGCTAGTCAGGGCATCACTTATGTGATATAGGTACACTTACATGTACATAATGTGTACACAAGATGCACCTAGCACATACTAAAAAAGTGTTCTTAGCATGGATTACAGGTACAAATAAATACTTTGTAAAAGATGAATGGAAACTAGGAAATCAGTAGTAGTTAAATCAGAAGAGAAATATGTCTTTAGACTCCGCAAAGAAGTAAAAAATAAATATGCTGAAAACTAGGCAACACTAGCTAGAAGAACAGAATATCGAGACCACTGTAGTTTTTAAGGACTCTTAGCATCCTCATTTCTGTCTGAATGAGGTATTTGCATGAGCATCCTTTTTTATAAAACAATAAATTTCACAAATATTCCACTGTATGACAGTGTACTGATTGGCTGTCACAGCTAATGACTAAATATTAATTTTGGTAGTCTTTCTAAGTTAAATCTATAAACTCCTATATCTGGATAACTTTTAAAACCCTACACACAAGCGAAACTAGCAAAACTCTCAACCCAACAATTTCTTGACTTTACACATTGTCCATCCTTGTTTTTAAAGATTTGTTTGGTAATTTACCTTAGTTTGTCAATTTTACTTTTATTAGTACGACAGAGAAAAATTAGATGGTCTCTTTTGATTTGAAATGTATTTCATCTTAATTTTACGACACTAAGGAGAGCGATAAACACTGCAGACTAACTAGAAGGAGTTCCACATTAGTGCAATCACTTCGGTTTCATAACTCCTACAGATTTTTATCCCTTACAAGCAATGATTTACATACCATTGAGGGAAAATGAAAATGAGGGGGAATCTCATTATGACACTGCAAAGTGTACTTAGTTTCTCCTAACACAGACTAGATTAAACCTGGCCTATGTCACAAGAAATGTGAAGGGTGAGAGCAAAGGGTCCTTTCTCCTAATAGTTATGCACAATTAATGCTCTCTTCGCTCAATAGAGAAAACCAGACCCAAAATGAGAAGGAGGATACGGGTTACTATTCTTCCACCTTCACTCCCCACCCCCACCCTCTGAGCTGTAAAGAAAGGATCAGGTTGCACTATTTTAAAAGCTGGTGCAGTACGCACACTTCCTCAGTATATTGGCAAGCACTGGGAGAAAATCTCTCTCAGAGCTCCCTGCAGGAGCTCCTACTGCTTCATAACATCCTTTACCCAGGACTGCGACTTCTCAACAGAGCTGAGTCTTCAATAAAGTGATGAAAACTTCTCCCATAAACATACAATACTTTTAGGGACATATACAAATAACAGTATTATTGAAATAACTTACCTTTGACACATGGCTTTGAAAGCTTCACACTTGATGCAAATCATAAAAATCAAACTATCACATTAGCTCAGCACTACAGGTAAAGTAGGCCTGTAAATAAATTAAAAGAGAAGTTAAGCAACTTACCATAATTTCCTGAATATGCTTAATTAAACAGGATTGATTAACACATTAAAGAATATAATTGCTCTGTCTTTCATCCTACCGTCTGAGCACAGATTGCTGGTTACTGTTCCTACAGACACTTTAAGTTAAATCACACTGCCAATGTTAAATCTATATCAAGGTGGAAGATGGATGATGTTTTGGCCAAAGTTTGTAGTGGGAGTTTAAACAAAGGCCATAATCCTGTCCGTGACTCAGAATTTCATCAATGGCTTTTCCATTCTAAAATAGGAACCGTTAAAACTGTCCTACATCTCACTGAATCTAAGAGACAAAATAATGCTTACAAGATGTGCCAATGCTACACATTACCAGGGTTATAAAAGTCTAAAAGAACCTAAGATCTGAAAGAAGTGTTTAGCAACATTCGGTTTACCTGTACATTTGTCTTTTTCAAAATATAAAACTCACAGTTCCCAAGGCAAGGGGCCTAGTTAGCAATGCCTAATGAATGCTGAAAGGCTAATCCAACTATGAAGATCTCTCATAGGAGGAGTTCTCATGCTATATCATATCTCCACATAAAAAAAAGAAACCCAAAATTATGGTGATTGAAATTCTCACCAGTTTTCCACTCTCTTCACATTAGATATGAAGATCTGACTGGGAAAGGGCACTAAAAGCCTCATATCTCGCCCAGGGATCCTCCTGCAGGAAGTGTGGAAGGAAGCCATAAGCTGCCTCCTGTTGGAACAGGGCAAGTTTCACATTGGGAGAAAGAGTCTGCACAAAGCACTGCATAAATGCTGGGCTGAGCCAGTGGCACTCAGAGGTTGGACAAGCTGTATCAGTCTGTCAAGTGGCCCAACAGTGAGAAGGAATAAATCCTGTTTAATCTTGCCTCAGCCACTATTACCTGAGCTCTGGGAATTTTAAAGGAACAAAATCTCATTCCAGACTCAAAAGAAGCTTGAGGTCTATAGATAAAAAGCTGTATACTACATCTAGGTATACAACTACAATTGTATTTGTTAATAATACACAATTTCTACATACAGACTGGGAGATATTTCATTTGAAAGCAAGAACAAAAATAATGACAGGTTGTGTCATAGGACAACAAATTTACAAGTAATAGCAAAACTTTCCTTTTCTCATGCATAAGAGTCATCATTCTAGAGGGAGAGCCTGCTGGAAATACATGAGGCACATGAAAATGGAAGGAAGGATAAGAAGCTTAATGGAAGATGCTGATCTGGATGACGGAAGTCTTCATCAAATAAGAAAGCAGTCTCCTGTTTACTTTCTGATGCTGTGTAAATGAGTGAATCAAAGCCCACACATTCTCTTGCAAATCATGTCACAAGGATTCTACATCTCTATGCCCCTGAGGTCATGAGTGACCATGTACTGACCCCTGACAGACTCCTGCCGCCTCTCCTTTAATACACCTCCCTAACCACTTGAGCCCCTATGAGTGCTATACATTGCATGCTTCATACCCTTCCTTTCTTTTAACAATCTATACCCAACAAAAATTTCCTATAATCTTGTGTGTTTCTCTACAGCCTTTCTTGTACTGAGAAGTTTCTCAATACTTAAGCAGATGTGTTAAGGAATAAGGAAAAACATAAAAAGATTATTTCAGGGTAAGACTCAGCAACTTTTCAGAAAAAGGAATAGTGTATTTCAAATAAAATAAGATTGTTTTCAACTGGAAGAGGCTCATGTTTATATTATCAGTAAAACTTCTGCTGAAAGGGGAGGAAACAGTAACTATAGACAGTAGTTCAAAAGGAAGTTCTGTTACAGTACAGACAAAAAAAAATAACTTTTTCTTACAGAGTATAAAACATGTAATTAATGCTGAACTTTTGCATATGCCTTAAATACTGAGCTGTGAGTGTGGACTGCTCTTAATGTGTCCAACAGCCTTAATGCTGAAGCCTATACTGGAAAATGATTATGACAATAGCATTCACAAAACACAAAACTGAGATATTCTTTCATTGAAACTCCTCCAGCCCTAACAAAGACAGCATTCAGAAAAAAAAAAGTTCCAAAGACCACTGTAGATGCTGGATGTAGACTGATTCTTGAGTTAGACAGACATCCGCTACCCAAAAGGAGTAACTTGAACAATTTCAAGTTTCAGACTTCTAGTTTGAACTTATCTATGTTTTCACACATCAGTAGGTTCGGTGGAGTTAGAAATATTCAGTACGTGTAATGAAAACAATCTCTATCAGTGGATGCAGCATGAACATGATAACGTATGTTTTCCAAGCCTAGAGCAATTGTCAAGCAATTACTGTTTGTCAAGGCAACACACTTGATAGTCAGGGTCATCCAACCCTCAGTCATCTCCTTCTACCTTTTGTGAGGCAGGTCTCAGTAACTCAGCTGCCCAGGTTTCTTTAATTTGCTCTGCACCCAAGTTGCAGATGCAGGTTTCCCTCACTGCAGGCAGCCAGAGCCGAGGGCAGCGGCGGTGACAAGGGCTCAGCTCCTGCACCGCGACGGCTCAAACAGGCAACAGCTGCTGGGGTTTTGTTCCGAAGGAAGGAGGGCCCGCGCGGGTCAGAGGGGATTCCTGGACAACTGATTATTAACCAGGGTTTTCTAAAGCACTTGCAAGGCCCATATTGTGTTTGTTTAGGACCCAGAACCACAAGTGCATGTTATCAGCAGACTGGGTGAATTGGTTTGTGTCTCTGAGTTCAATTATCAATTCTAGCTACCTTTTAAAGCAGAAAAAAACCTTGTCTTGCGTGGTCTATTTTAGTCCAGTTTTACAGTTCCTTTTTTTCTTTCATTTTAAAGACCCTTATTCAATTAAATATATCCTCTTTAAAAAATATGATTCTTCTTGCTATCTAGATTCTGTTTTCATGCCCGCACAATTTTTATTTGATCATCTATATAACTTCTTATTCTTAATTTTACATTTTATGATAGAAAATTTAAAGACTTCTCTTTACCATGACTTTGTCTTCCAATTATAATTTATAAAAGTGTGTATGTAGATGGAAAATGGAATTCAATTAAAATGTAGCAAAAGAGCCCTTCATTTTTTCTCAGTCAAATTAAATAGCTATAAATGTACATAACATGTAAGATAAAAAAAGTTATCAGAACATACTGTATTGAAAACTGATTTATTCAACAAGGATGAATCACTGCTAGTTGGTGAACTTAAGTGATTGCTTCTGGTTAGCATGCTCTTCAAGGCTTTACAACTAGTACATCTCATCTTCTTACAGATTTCATTCATGGACCAAATGAGAAACAATGACATAACCTGCTTTTTCATCTCCCAGTGGATTTTTCAATTTTGAACATACTAGTTGTTAATATAAAGTAGATGAGTACATTAAAAGAATAAAAGACAAGCTATCAGAAGCTGGTTCCACATTCTGCAGGTTCCAAATGCTCTGCCAGTGACTTCCACCTCCTTAGTGGTTTGACTTTATCTAAAACTTTGGCATAAAAAATATGTGGTACAGCATTTTTATTGTGTTATTTTAAAATACTATAGTAAATTTAACTTTAATACTGGCTGCCCTACTTTCATAATTAATTTTAAGTGGTCTTGTTAAAAAATAAACTTTTAATTTAAAGAAAGCATACATAGAGAACTCATTAAACACATATTAATCATTCCAGGAGGCCACACAAGTAACAGAAAACGTGAATTCCCTCCTTTCTCTTACAGCCGTTTAGACTATAGTATGTTCAAACCATAATGGGTCCCTACTCTGCCTGCTGGTGTACATACAAAGTTAAAGAGACAGAGCCCTGGCACAGAGGTTTGCCTTCATTTCCTCAACACCTGAGGCGTTAGAAGCAAGAAGCCAAACAGGACAGGCTTTTTCTTTAATGCACTGGTTGTTTAGGTGCAGATTTACCAGCAGCGGGAGGGAAAGGGTGAAAGGATGCTATGAAGAGCTCTAGATCCTCCCCTATTCCTTCATCCATTCTTCTCCTCCTCAGGCTATATAGCTGCACCTATGACAGTCTACTGAAAACTGGACGGACTTTGCACTAACCAGGGAAGTGAACAGAAGAATCGACCATCCTCTGCTAAAAATAGAGACTTCCCATTAAACTTCCTTGTCCTTGCAAAATGACTTAGAAGGATAAACCTACTGTCAGGAAAACTTCCCAAGTTTAAAGAAAGAGAAGGAGAGTTATTTCTGAGAATTTTCTAAGGTTATGATCCTGGTTTGCTGCATTTTGGAATATGACTTACAGATTTGGTGTCAGAGATCTGTGGATTTGATCCATTCACTTAAGAAGGATCAGAATGAAATTCCTCCTCCTTCCAAATTACTGTGATGGAAACAACACTATCCCATGGATTTTCTAATTAATTTACTTGCTCTTTTCTTTGGCAGGCTCAAAAATTTCCTTTCTGTAATAAAGAGAATCTGAAAGTCAGTATAAGGAACAAGAAAAGTCACTACTCAGAATTACAACGGTGGCAACAAGTTTCTAGAGAGATAAAGATGAATATAGTTTGATTCAAGTAAGGGCAAGATTAAGTGAGAAAAAAGAGGAGAGGTAGAGTCATTTCATTAACATATGTTATAAAATCTTTGAAATACTACAGACTGTGAAGCTAGCAAAGCTGGGAGTACAGTAAAAGGAATGAGAATGACTAAGGTTGACTCTAGTTGATTGAATTTAAAGAGGCGAAACTCCTGAAAGTATTTTGTTTCATTTTTGTAAAGGCTGTGAGTAGGTCATGATTCATAAACAAACTTTGTTTTAAGAATACTAGAGGTCAGACTGGTTCAGGTCAGGCATACACTTGGCCCGTTTACCTATCTCCAACAGCTGACATAAGCCAATTCTTATCAAATATTCTCTCAGTGAACAGCAGGACCAGGATAAGCACATTTGATAATGCCCATAGATTCCAGCATCCAACTTTGTTTTAGCTTGGAGGGTTTCCTGAACCTGTTGTGGTTTGTTCAGTCAGTGACCTTCACTAGATCTCTCTTTCAGGGCCTTGTGCATTCTCTACTTAGATTGTTGTGAACTTCTTTAATCCACGCTGTCTTTAGTCAAAAAATGCTGTGAGTATAATATGCATGAACATACAAAGTAATATAATTTATTGTATTGTTTTGAACAAGCCTACTGCTAGTGTCTTCTGATGCACTCTTCTTTTTTAATTAATAGAGAAAGTGAAAAGTTGATCCCTGTCCATCCTTTTTGTTTGTGACTTTAAAACATTTATCACTGTTTTGGAAGAGCAAATTTTGCTGTTTGCTAGAGGGGTGCTGTAGTTGCAGTCTCTGAAGAAGACTGCATTGCCCCAGGGCTGGAAATCTATTTCTTCTTAGCTCTGCCAATCAGCAACCAGTCTGCCTGCTATCTGTGGCAGATGCTGGAGCTGCTGTTGCAAAGAAGTCCTTCCAAGATCCTGGGGAACTGGAAGCTTAGATGAGCACATTCTGAGAGAGCCATTCTTTTCCACTGTTAGGGAAGATGCATTAGAGGAAAAGATGCAGTCATGCATATTGTGCTCTTAAAACCCTGCTGGTCTTTCTGCAAGCAGAATCTAAAAGAATAGTAGGCAGTGGAAATACAGAGAAGAAAATTGGCCAATCCACAGAAATCAGTCCCATTCCAAGAAAATTACTTGCTAATAATTAAAGCTCAAGGAATCAATGTAAACTTTATCCAAAATCTGAATAAAAAAACTGAAGCTGAAGTAGTTCAAGCCTCCTCTAAAGGAGGAGGGCATTGTTTCTAGAGCAGACCTTAAGTGGGCACAGTTAACACACATAATAAAAACAGCAGAAGCTGGTGAGGCTTTCCTGTTATTTCAGCAGGAGATTCATAACTCATGCAGTATACTCCCATCTACCCTGACATGTATTTTACAAGACACAAAAATATTTCTCAGGCAGACAGGAAAGCACAGTTTCTATTAGTAACAAATTATACAGACAGGTAAGACAGGTCACCATTGTTAGGTAAAAATATAAACAAAAGTCTTTCCTAAAGCTTACTACAAGTTAAGGTATATTGTATCACCGTACAGAAGAAGATAAGTAGCTACTGCAGAAAAAATGCACTTTTAGAGAAATTATATAAACTCCACTTAGCGTGAAAGTTATTAAACAGTCCTGTACTATTGAAGTAGAAGAGGTTAAGGGAGGCTGACCATGCCAGGATACTCAAACAGAAAGTCTTTTCATTCAGGTTTGTGAGTAACTCTAGTTAAAAGTGACTCTATTTGACATAAAATGATCTGTACTGTTGCAAAATAGTTTCTGTCAGCAGATTTTACCTAGGCAACACCCTGTCTATCAGCTATAATCATGCCAGGTTTGGCTGCAGGATCTGATTATTATTTCGGAAGAGTATGTCTGGCCAAGCAGGTAAAGAGAATGTACTGAAAGTTTCACAAGACACAAAGAAAGATTTTTTTAAAAAGGCACAAAAAGCCCATGTTATAAACAGGTAAACAAAACATTTTGTCAGGAGCTCTCAGCTTCCCTCTAACTAGAGCAGGACACCTATTTGTATCTGTTATGAACAAGCACACAGTTAGAAGTCCCCATTTGAAAACACTGGAAGACAAGTCAGTGCTATTGACTCCCTGCTATGATGGCTAGATATGATGAAGGTTAGAAAGGCTCATGGCTCTAACATTATCAGCTTTAATCCCAAATGTTTTCTGGTTCTGACTGGCTTAACTTTGAGCTGTATGTCACATAAAAGTTCCTGAGAATGGTCTTGCCCCTCACTGGCTTGTTGACAAAAATATATGATTAATTATCATGTTGATTATTGGCACTTGTTTGAGAAGTCCCTGAAAAACAACCCTGAATTTATTTATTGTTGAAGGCAGAGAGTACTGACTCTGAAACATTTATATGGGGAGAAGGCATCTCTTGAACTTCACAAAGATTTTGAATGTGAGCAAATCCCTATCTCTGAATAGATCTGTCTGCCAGACCCTTGGCACTTCAAGGTATGAAGGCGATACTGTAATGAGTATTGTTTGTTCAAAGTTTAATGAGGAGAGGACTTCTTTTTGTACCCCAGACCTCTGATGCAGTAAGTACCGGGTCATTGCAAGGCTGTGCTTTCAGAATGTAGATAAAGTACAAAATGTTTTGGGAGAGACTATAAATGCTGAGATGTTTTTACTGATCTTGAAAGATGGCCTAGAAGCTGATTTAATTGATGTGTTGCTGTCTACAATCTCTCCTCTGGGAACTAAAAAGCTCTTGATAATATGATGTATAACAGTAAAACCATAACAAAATGTTTTAAATTTATGTTGGTTTTGTAAGTCTGAGAATAGTAGATCATATAGTTTTAGACCTGTGTGAACTGAATCAATGATCTGTTGTGGTACTACACCTCGGTGCTTTATCTTCTGAAGCAGGCTGTGGTGATGGCTGCTTTTTCTGGGAGGAGGCAGGGCAAACACCAAGTCAACAGAAAATTCCTGCTTGGTACACGACAAAGACTCAAGGGTAGCACTCTGTAATGTAATCCAGAGTTCCTATGAGGAATCTAATGTCTTTTCTCTGCTGCATGGATCCCTATGTAAAAATAGACATCTTGCAGGCTGGCAGTTCAAAATCCCTGAGGATTAGTGATTGGTTAGGAGATTATGGATACTACTCCAATCTGAATTTGAAATGGCAAATGAAATTGCTGCGGCACTGATAGTTGACACTGAACTGCTAGCCCCCTCACCCTTCCTGTAGGGACAGAAGGCTCTGTCACTGATTTGTAATGGTACATTTGCTTCTGCAACCAGTCGTAGAAGGCACCCTATTTCTGGTGTTTATTGTTTCTAGTAAGCTGGACAGCTTGTTAGAGAATAAGAGGGAGAAAAGCCATGAGGCCAACAAGTCACTCAGCACTATGTATAACACGGTACTGAAATACAAAGACAATCACTACTATTGGGGCTATAAATACATAAGGCACTTAACACAAAGCCAGCCACTATCAAGGCCCGTGCGGAGAGTATGCAAGTAATAAAATTAAGTCTTTTCAGGACCTGAACTTTAAAATACATGAACCAAAGACATGTCATATTGCTGATGAATTTTTTTATCCCTTCTACATGCGTGGGCAGGAACTTACACTGAGAATCACGTTCCTCTTGCCTCCATCAGACTTCCCTGCCAATATAAGTGGACCCTGCTAACGGATATGTCCCAGAAGGTCAGAATCCCAGCTTTTAGGACACCTAACAAGAGACACTGTCATAAATCATAACTATAGCTTTACTTGTAGAATTTAGAAATAAACTGATCTCTGTTTAAGGGAAGTCTTCTACCCTTCCTCCCTCCTTCCCTCCCTTCCCTGTTGTATATTTCCTCTTAGAAAGAGGAAATGTTACTATGGGATATGTTGCTCTCTGAAGAATCACACTAGGGAAAACCTTAAACATCAGTAACATATGACTCCTTTATTCACATACAAAGAGATATCTAGGATGTTAACTCAAACTGTATTTTGCTAATGGTCATAAGGGGACTTAATTTATTCTGTGAAATTAATTATACTATTACAAATAAAGTTAAGTCACACAGTACCTGTACTGCATTATTTCCATCCCTGTGGTATGATGGAAATAATGAAATCATCCATGTTTGTATTCACATGGCTATTTAATGCCCTGAAATCAGTGGACATGAGGGTGCTTCAAGTATCTGCTGATAGCATTTAATGGACCTTTTTGTTCAAATAATTTGTTCTTGCACTCATGGGGCACATGCACACCAGCAATGAAATGCATCTACACAACCACTCAAAGAAGCATCCAAGAGCATCCTAGAAAAGTTATTCATGTTCTTTATAAAAACTTGGCAATTAAAGTAACTCCTTTGCTTTGGTCAACTTAGATGGAAAACTGGGCTATAAAAATTAAGACACACACAAACTGCATTAATAAAGCAACTATCTCTTTATGCTGTTGCTGTACCTCACACTACTAGTCTGGAGTGCCCAAAACTGCATAGAAATGCAATTTCCAGTTCTCCAAATACAGTATTTTTCTAATTCTGATGTTCTTATTTATGTCTCAAAACTGGCCAAAAAACATTCACACTCCTAAATATTAACACTTTCCAACCTATATCTTTCTGATGTACAGTTTGTACTACTTCATTCAGCCCAACTGCGGTTATCTTAAAAAAGGGTTTTACATTACATTATTAAATCTGCTAAAATAGAATAACTCAGAATAACTGCACACCATGTTCTCCCAATTCTACCTCCAATCATATATTCTTTTGCCAACTTAAATAAATACTATATCATTCCAGTTTCCTTGTATGTGGCTATTTACCTCACTTAATCACACTGCCTTATTTTTTCTTCCTAACCACCCTTTAATTATTCTGGTTTTGGAGATCCTTATTTAATCTGTAAGTAATATTTTCAAAATTATTAAACAATAATTTCATTAACGCCTTTCAAAATGGGGATTAGATCCATCTATATATTATTAACTGTGTATGTTTTTGAGTACCATACTATCCAAAATAGATACAGTCATCTTGCTGAGGACTGATTTCTGTAGTAGTTGTGCTGGGCCTCTGAAGATATGCAGGAAGACTAAATTTCTCATCCTAATAAATCCCCTCTGGTTACATAAATACTTTCTTTAGTCAGCATTTAAAAAAAAAACAACCTGTTCAATAAAATATTACATGGGAAAGCTTAAAAAATATCATTTGCATTTGAAACTTCAAACTGTATAAATGAATGTTCCATTACAAAAATTTTTAAATTAAGATACATGTTGAGAAGCAAGTTCTCACAAGCAAAACGAGACAACTGTAGGTTTCAGTTGTAAGCAAAAGGAGCTTTAGTATTTTTTTTATTTTTTTCTCAATTTGTTCAATTGATTAATGCATCTTGCAATTTAAAACCATTATTCTCTCTTCATGAAACACCTTGGATCATAAATTACTTTTCTGACTTACATGAGAAGTCAAGTCACACAACTGTCAGAGGCCCTTTTAAACAGCATTCACTTCTATCCAGGAATTATATTTTCCTATCCTTGTAAAAAAGTGTAAGTTAAGCATTCTAAAGTTATTTGCTAGACATGTTCCTCTAAAAACTTCTATGACCTATACTGTTTTTCTTCTATATAAACTGTATTAATATAAAGATGCAGTGTTATGTGAGTTATATTCTTGAATCATTCTATGCAAGTTGACAACAATTTTTCTTCTGATTGGCTTGTATTATAAAGGTTTTAAGATTTTGGTGGTCCCTTCGTAAGTTAATTCTCAAATAGCATAAGCAGATGCCTCCTACTTTAAAAAGTAACAACAAAAAACCCCAACCAACAAACCATAAACCAAAGCCAGGTAAATCTAAATGGTTCAAGTGCAGTATTAAACAAAAAATCATACTGGAACCTCTTGATTCCTTATCAAGATAACAAGATTCAATGAGCCACAAAAGTGAAGGGCTGCTACTTTTCTTATTTCCTCTCTGAGATGTTAACTGAGTGAAAGCTACTTGATTCTCTGCACAATATTCACATTTTTAATACAGCTGCTTCTAATAATTGAAACTTTTGTAACACAAGTTGAGGAAAGAGAGTAGAATAAAATGTCCATTTGCAAATGTTCACAGCCCTTCCTGTTGAAGATACAATACAAGAAAAACCACTGGAAGATGAACACTTTAATTTGAAGACTTTAATTACTGTTTGAAATAAACACTGAAGTCCTTAAGTATCTAACAGAGTACAACAGTAATAGTTTTCTCATCATCCTTCAAGTTGAATTTCTAAGAGAGAACAGACATGCTAGTTAGTATTCTGATTAGACTGAATTCTGTCAGTATTCTGAACAGCCAAATGATATTCATTCCTTCAGTATTCTTGCTCTTATGTTACATATTTTATGCTCTAACAAAAGCATATACATGGATTATTCCCATTTTAATCAAGGCCATGAATGTTGGTAACATGAACCATACATTCTCTTTAATATTATTTTTGAGTACAGGAAAATAAAATAACTTGAGGTTTGGAGCAGAAATACAAGTGATACTTTCTAATATCACTAACTAATTTCACTTTAGGATTCCATTATCACAGCATAGATACTAGGTTTCATTTTTATTACTAACAGACTTTATTTATCACTGTAAAAATAGCCTGTTAACCACAGAAAGTAAAATTCACCATCAAAGTTCTGGTTTTGTTTAGGAATCAGACTTTTTTAGATATTCTGTCAAATAGTAAACCCTAGCTATCTATATGTGACTTAAAAGAAATGACATGTGTTTTGAATTCAGAATATTTCCCTGTAACACCTACAAAGCTATACATACCTGAAGAGCATGTGCTAGAGAGAATTAGAAGACAAGAAAAAAGGGCATTGGCAATGCTGAAATTAGCTTCCTGAGCAGCGAATCAAGCAGTGCAAGCAGAATAATAGCACTGCTTGCATCAACAGGTAACATGCTTTATCCTTACTGATGATCTGTAAAGAGAAATTATATATAAATAAACCTTCAAATTAAATAAGTGAAAATTAAAATATACAAAGGCATACAAAATTCAAGAATACATCTACTAGGAAAAAGAAAAAAGATACCTGTATTTGTGATGATTTATCATGTGTTCAGACTATACAATTTTATCTCCACATTCCAAATTTATTTTTCAAGTTACAACTTAATATTCTGGTTTATTTATTGTGTGGAGCCAACAATTATGAAAGAAAATAGAGCATTATGATGACAGAAACATTTTGTCTAATCTGTTCTAAATTGTCAGTGAGAAAGATACTGCAGCATCACCAGATAACTTGGTCCCAGTCTTTAAATATCCTTGTACTTAAAAGTGTTTTCCAAATATGTAGCCTGTTCTTTTTGACTGTGAATTAAGATATTCTTTTCTTGTCTTTCAACAACTGGGTACAAAAGACCATTGGTGACCATCTTCTTCACAATAATCTTCAGATGTCCTATTATTCTCCCCAGCCTTCTCTTCTCTAGACTAAAAAAATAAAACTTTTTTGAAACATGCCTTATAAATCTTGCTTTCCAAAAACCTTTTCACTCGTGTGTTCTCCTATGGATTCCCCTTCATCTGAAAATTGAAATAATTTTCCTTTTTTTAGATTTTTCTTAAGACAGAGATCAAAAATTTTTATTCACTGATTTTTATTCTGGCCATTTTGCACGTGTGTTCTTTGATTTTGCTTCATCTGTAAAACTAGGTAGTATTCATGTTACTTGAAATTTTATAGAACTGTAAAGCAGTAGGCACCACAGACCCTTGAAACAAAATACATCTCTACATCTCTTCAGTAACTTTTTTTGGAAATCAGTAATGAAAATTTTCTTTGAATACAGAGTAAGTCACTTTTTCTTATTTTTTTCCTTTACTTCAAAAAACTGGATAAACCAGGGATTTTGTGTATCTTAGTTTTACAGTTAACAGCTAAAACAAGAATTATAATATTCTTAATAAATAAGCAGACAGATGAATGGATGGATGGACAGACAAGCATAAATCTATTTTTTCTTTGAGAATCAAGCATAGCAGAAGGGAGATTTGACCCAAAGCCTGTATTTCTCTCTATTGTCTCAAAATAGGTAATGTCATCTGAAAAAGAGTTAGAAGGATGTTGGTAGTTGAAGTACACTAGGAACCTCTTTTTGATGATTACACAACTACTAGTTTGTGGTAAAAATATGGAGTTTTTGCAATATTTTCAAAGAGTTTTGTCTGAATGAAGAAGAAATATTGTGGACCAAGAAAAGTAAAACAGAGGATGTAAGATAATAACATATCAATTCTACAGTAAACTATCTGTATTCACATTTATTCCCAAATGCCTACCTTTAGAGAATACACTCTCTTTACTTTTTTTTAAACACAGATAGTTTATTCCAGGAATTTTCAAATTATTTCCTTGGAAAGAAGGTGGCGGGGTGGTGGGGGGGAAGCGGAGGGAACGGGAGGGGGAGAAGAAGTGATAAACTGCAGAGCAATTTATGACATTTAGCCCAGATTTTCTACTTCTTTCTCTACTTCACTTGCGCAGACTATGCAACTACACCATAATCACACACAAAAGTTCTCAGAAGCGGTTTCTACAGTTTGGTTCTGCTTTTTATTATTCATATAGTTTATTCATAGGGTACTTGCATAATGAATTTCTCAAAGGTAGTAGTTGTTCTTTGTAATCTAGTTAATCTATCCATATGGAAAACATCCATGATACCTAGGTGTGCTCTCAATAGGCTAAATGAGTAAATAGGCTGAAGGACTCCTCGCAGAACTACATTCCTGCTCAGAGCCACCAAATCTTAATCTCCACAAAAACCTCTACCCTTCAGCCGAACTTCTAAATGCAGTTATCTCCTCCTTCCCATACTTCAATTTAGCTTCCAGCAGCTCCTAAAAACTATGTCCCCCCACTTCCTCAGGAAACATAGACAGGCAATCCCTCAACAAGTGATTATTTAAGCAGGAGTGATGGGCACAGAATGTAATCACAATGAAGAGAGAAGCAGTCTATGAAGACTTCTCTAGCAGGCCTGCCCTATCTGCCATAAGATTTTTCAGAATCTCTTTTCGCATAAGTCTTCAAGCAACTCTTTTCCTCAAAACAGGAACTACCAGTTCTGGCAGTCTAGACATTAGGTTTAGCATACATAATGTACTCCAGAGAGAAGTGGGTAACTTCAAATATTTTGTTTGGCTGTTTCATGTAATTTTCTAAAACTATACTCAAGGGCATCACAGTATTGTAATTTTATATAATTCACCTGCATTTCGAAAATACGAGGTCATTATAAGAAAGAAAACTTCTTTTTATTCAGCTAGGTATGTAACATATGTGATGGATTTGCTTTATGTATATGTGCTATATTCTCTATCTTAATTCCAATTTCTTATATTCTTCACTGATATTCTCTTCCTTCTTTTAATGTAGTTTCTATTATTGGCAAAAACATAATCCCACTGATGTAAAGCAAGCCAAATGTACAGAACTGTACATTCATACCACAAAAGGGATTTTTCCTAACGCAGTTCCCTACTGTGTTGCACATCCGGTCGACAGCAATATGGTAAAGCCAGAACAGCCGGTTTGTTCCTCCCCAAAAGCTGTCTGCACTTCTGCAGAACTGCTTCTCCAAATACTAAATCTACAGGCAAATTTATGCTGAATAGTTGTTATGATGGTCTACTTTCTTACCAGTGTTCCATTAAGAATAATTTCATATTAAGGACTGTTTCCAAATCCCTACTCCTAATCTTACTTCTCAAACTCTATTTTCCTTTGATCTATAGCATCCTAAAATTTTGCCCAATTTCTTTCATTTATGTAATTTATGTCCTCAGCACTCACCAGAGTAGCTGAACACTTTCAGACTCTGTATTTGTTTTTATTTGAGCAGTTTATTTCCTCTCGTTATTTCTAAGTGACTAAAAGACAATATTCAACTAAATGCTAATGGATCATGTTCCAGCATTGTCTGATGTGCCACATTTTCCTTTCCTTTTTTGTTTTCTGTCTTCAGACTCAAGCAGTTAATCCCAGGTCACAAAGTATAAAAGTAATTTCATTTTCCCTTTTTGTGCAGTTTTTCCTGCACATAGTTTTCTACAACCTGTAACATTAGAAATTATCATGAAAATAACTGGTGACCTCACAGGTCAAAATGTGACCTGGAACCTAATAGTAATTATATCACAAACTGAACACCTATCCAAGTAATACAGAGATTGTGCTAATTTCAAGACATTATTGCACATCCCTTTTTTAAAAACTGTATAAATATTCAGTAGACCTCTTATCCCATCATGTGCATGATGAGGTGACTATTTTATATTGAAGCATGACCACTTCAGCATCAGGTCCTTCTCAAAAATCTCAGAATAAAACACCATAAGCAAATGCATATTTCAGGCTTTTATCCTACAAGGAGGTACACATAGATGGGACCCAAACTGCATTTTAATAATGAACTAAATCTATTTACCCAAATAGTCCTATCCTGACTTCTTTACTGTAACTTTACTATCTTGAAAAGGATATTCAGTCATCTAATTGGCTTTTCAGTTTCCATTTTAAAATACTTCCACATCAGATAAGTACTGTTTTCCCTTTTATTGTCCTCTGACTTTCTTAGTTTGACAATTTTTCAGATTTTCTATGGTTCCTTCCCTTTTAATTGTCATATATTATATCCAAATGTAATATGTTAATTGACATTTCTGGTCAAGAAATAGTAGTCTGTAAGATTACTGGTTTTCATGCCCTTGTATTTTTGATTTAGAGCAAGCTAGTGCAGTTGTAATTATTGCCAACTGGATGTAGTTCCTAAGGTTACATGTGTTGCTTAGCTAAAGAGGGCTCAGGCACATACTTGAGCTCTACCATGTGATAATCCATGCCATTTAACTGTTAGCCTGCTCTTTGGTATGCTTTTGGCTGAGGCCAACAAGCACGCAGGTGAAATACTGCAGGATTTGAGGAATAGTATGGGTTAGGGACTCTTCTAACAGGCAGTACAAATAAGGCTACTCTGGCCCAGGAGAGCAGATGGGTTAGTCAGGCAAATGTGAGCTGGAATTTGCTACCAGCTCTTGACTGGGTTGTGGTGCATTTTCTTTTCTCGTACAGATGTGACCTAAGAAATTAAATGCTGCCAAAAACTGGTAGAGAGATACCTTCACATGATGCCATTTCCAAACCTGCACAGAGGACATGAGCTGTTGGTATGGGAGAAGGATAAACCAGAGTTAGGCTGACTGTGACTTCCCCAGGGCAGGCCAATTCTCAGCCTGTGACTAGGAATAGATCTTGGCTACCTTGTGCTACCTCCAGTGAGCAGAACAGGGGTACAGAATCTGGACCCCTTCATATTTTCAGATACTCTCCTATATTCTCAATCACCATTTTTGTTAGCTGTGTCTTCAACTGTCTTTTCAAATAAATGATCCAATTCGTAGACAGTGGTCTTAGACTTCCTTTTATTCAGTATTATTCTATTGGGAAAAAGAAGAAAAAAATTAACTGCTCAAGAAACTTGAAAAAAAATCTGCTTTCTTGTGTTTCTTTAAGAGTTTCATATACTTTCAGAATATATTAGCAAAATTATACTAATTAAGTGGATAATTAGGCTCTTAGATAGCATCACATGGTCTGAGCTGTCTTTCTGTTCTTTCTTAGCATGACGACAAGTTTAAAGTTCTCTTTTCCAGTTTCATTTCCTTTTCTCCAACTTTATACTTCACTAAACATTTTTTTACAGTAGAATGTCTCTTATTCTATTGCAATGTTACTCTGAACCAGCTTTTTGCTATTACTCTTCAGACTCATTATCTTTCTGTCAATGATTTTCACAGTATGTTTACACTTTTTCGGGTCTTTTTATTAAATGAGAAGTAATGTACACTCATAAGGTCTTAATTTTAGATCTAGTATCTCCTTTTTTCCTGATCATTATCAGATTCAGTACTGAATTCTCATTACTTGTTCCAGTTGTTTTAAGTACTATACAAAAATTCTGTAACCTATTTTGAAGCACTTCTTGCATGTAACTCAAATGTAACTTTCCCAGCTTTTCCTACTTTTCCATATATATAGAGCAATATATGTATGTATAACATGGATATAATATGTCTGTATATATAGATATATATATGATAACTATAGAGACTCTCATAAACCTAGAGAAAGTCAAATGAATCAAACCTTCAGCACAATCTTCATGGGTTTTGCATCTTCCATTTTCATTTGTGAAATTGTTTCTGTGTCTGCCAGCCATGTGATCTGCAGAATCTGCAAGCAGGGTAGTTGTTTTATAAATTATGCTTCCTTCACCTTATATTCCCTATATAGATACAGATAGTTATACTCTATTTATGTCTTAGCCAGTCTTGTTTGTAAAGCAATCAAAGAACAATTCTTGGAATTTGTAGTGGTAGTGCACCTTTCAAGACCACCTGTACCTTAGATGTGTTTATGAACAGAAGAACCTACTTTTTCATTATTATTTCCTGGAGGACTTTATAAATTGTGTTTTCACATCTCAGTGTAGCAATTCACTCAACTTTATTCTCCTCTGGCAAATGTTTCCCTATGGTTCCATTTATTCATTTGATGAAATATCTTTCCTGTTTTGTTAGTATTTCCAGCTATATTTTCCTTACTGTTCCTAATATATTTAAAAATAAGGACATTTTAACTGATTTTTAACTGAGATTTTATCACTCAAAAATTACAAATTAAAAATACACAAAGTTGCATCTAAAAATAATTTTATCATCAAACTGCAAGTCCAAATTTTAGACTAGTACTATTATTTAAAAAGCAACAGTTTTGTAACTTAAGCTATACTAGTACAGTACTCTCAAAACTAGTTTTCTAAAACTGTGCAAAGTCAGTTTGATGTACTTCCTTCTAACAATAATATGCCATTGTTAGAATTGTATTATTTGTCATTATGAGCAAGACCTCACTCCATAATAATTCTGCTGTAAAATGAATACAGTTATTAAGTCACAGATTATTTCAGGATCTGTATTGCATTATATTGTTAAAAGAAAAGACAAATCTTCAGCAACCAGTACTGACTTAACTGTATGCTGTCAATGTGCATCCTTTGAGGATACACCGCAGAAAGCCCCATCAGGTTTTACATACTGTTTAATATTCTTTCATTTTCTATGGATAATTTTCACATAGTTTGTCTTTACAAAATTAGTTGCAATCGATGCAACTTCATTTTAGTAAAAAACTTACTGCTTCTACTGTTCAACACAAACTCCTCAATGGTGTAACCGTTTTAGAGATTCCAAATCTCCTCTGCTTTCTAGTCATTGTCTGTAATGTCACCCTCATGCTCAGTATATAAATCTGGCAAAAGTGCTTTGCTAATGGCCTCAAAATTATGCAAAGTCCTGCACGTAACTACACTAGTTAAAAACTTTTAGGCACCATAATTGATATTCTCACTCACAATTCCAATCATTTTCTAGTATATTGCTATTATTAGTGCTGTTATTATTGCAAATTACTGTAGGCATCAGAAGAGGCCACAGAACCATATTTTATACACTAAAGCAAAGGTTCTGAACATCACTGTTTATGTTTTATCATGGCATTCCTTTTACTTGAATCCAAATAATTTAGATTACCTAAAGAACATTTAGTATGCCTAATAAAATATGTAGGTGTCTATCTCATGAAAAACATTAACTATTATTCAATATTTCTGCTATAACAGAGCATGATTTTCAAAAATTCTCCTGATTTTATGCATGTATACCTTTCAGTTGTCTTTTTCAAAACATTCTATCCCCTTATATTGCTATCAGTAGAAAGCACTCTTTCCAATAGCATTTTTCTTTATATGCAAACAAAACTGAAAACTTTTGCCATACCATTTATGAACACAGCATGGTTTCATTCAGACACTCTTTTTAAGTTAGCATTCCTATATTGAAAAGTACCAGAAGTCTTTATTTTTACAGGAACGTTTATCTCTGTCTATAGTTATTATTCCATTGATGTAGGAAGTAAGGTACTTTGATCCTCTGAAGCCACATGTATCACAAAAAACCTAAAATGCTGTCATGAATTGTTAAGTTTCTTCTCTGCTTTACCCAAAGTCTTAAAATAGCAGATCCAGCCAGCATTTAGAAGTAACTATGTTCTTGAGTATACATGATCATGCTCAAGGCAATATTCTAGGCAAAAGGATGCAAATATATGAGAAAAGAGGGATCAGTGTTGGACCAAAAGAGTTAGGAGAGACCAGTGTAGAAAGGAACCAGAAACTTAGGTTAACAAAAGGAACAAAAAAAAAAAAAAAAAGGGAGAAGACAGAGAACTCAAGAGAAGGAGAGATCTTTAACAGGTGTAAATCAAGAAAATATTATGATAGGGAGAAAGAAAATAATTGGATCTTTTAACAATTACTGTACAGAAAAAGAAATTTCACCTTTTAGTAAGTCAGACTTTAGCCATACACAACTTTGTAAGTCTACCCCACTTTTTGCAAGGGAGCCATGGAGGACTCAGTTGTTAAAATAAAGACTAATGCTGTATTTTATTAAACTTATATGTCTTTAATATGGATTTTATACTCTTCACATTTGATTTTACATTTCTACAAACATTTTTAAGTCACAATTACATTGGGAAACCAACACATTTTATATGAAGGCAGAAGAACAATATTTTTTGACTAATCAAACCATAAAAAATTCAGGAGTGCCATATTCTTCTTTTTCTATGTCTTCATGACAGTACTATCAGTCAAGAAACTACTGGTATCAGCATCAAAGGAAGGGTCAGCAATCTTCCACATCAGAAGGTAGGACAATACTTTCAACATGGAAAGTAGGATTGTCAGAGAGGTAGCAAGTGAAAAGCTTCAGAAAGGATGGCAGCTATAAAGAGTCAGAAAAAAAAAAAAAAACAACAGGGAAAGATAAGATAACAAGATTGAAAAGGACAGGAAAAAACAATATGCAGGAAATGGCAACAGACACAACTGTGTTTATTCATATTAGAAACAGTACAAGAACACTGACAGAAAAGGTGAGGAATAAGGCAGCCATTCTTAGAAAGGTCCAAAGAAAATATCTAGTATGGTATGAAAAGCTCAGTTATTTCTCAATTAAGGCAACAGACCAGTCACTTAACTTTTAGTTTGAACTAGTCAGTTCAGAGCAGGATTCCTGTGAAGTCAGCAAACTAAAATGGGCACCTCCAGAGGGCGATTCATCCCATCCTAAGGTCTGAATCTTAGACTCTGAATCACATATTTGAAATGTAATTAATTTTGTGAAGTTGACTAGGTATTTATGAACCTAGCATTTTATCTTCAAGCTGAATGTTTATGGATAACAACACCTGGATTTAAATAATAAGAGATTTAGCATATTTTCAACTTCCTTTAATCTGAACAAAGAAAATTTACTAATGACTTTCATTTGCACAGAACATGTAATAGGTTTGTGCTGCATAATATGTTTTACTACTGAACAGTACTTATGTGTACTACACTGAGCACAAAAATTAAGTCTGACCCAAATAAAAGGAAGTTTGCTTTTCTGTTAGAAATAATTATGCATTACTGGGCTTTAAGTTTATCTGCTGTAAATAAAAATTTAAGCTTAACATCTCTGGGATTCTCTATTCCAAACATTAAGACCCATTCATTAAATATCACATTTAACTGATACTTAAAACGGCACTGCTGATATTTCAGTAATTTGTTACTAAATAGAGTAAAAACTGCTGTGAAAAAATGCTGAAATCCAATGTCATGGTCATGGGCACATATTATAATGGTTATTTTAAATGAACTAGAATTAAATAAAAGAGTCATGGGTGAAGGGCTTTAAAGTTGTTATACAGCCCAGTCTCCGTGCAGGAAGCTTCAGTGTGGAACTGGTCTGTGGAAACAACCTCTTTATACCACCTTCACCAGCTTGCCAGCACAGATGCAAAACCAAGACTATGTGCTTACAGAACAGCAGTACCAAAGCATAAATAATCAGAGAAGGGGACGGGGAAGTGAGCTTTCCTCCTGGGCAGTGATCTGGGGGCTGGAATACACCAAAGGGACAGTTCATCATTGGCACTTCCTTGTTAATATGGAAAGTCTGAGAGACATAGTCCTGGGACTGCACAATTCATACCCATTTGGAGACCTGTGCATGTAGTGGTCTTCCGCTAGTGACTATTTCAGAGTACAGTTATCTTGATAGTGCCTATTACATGAGCACAACACAGAGTTGTCAGTTACAATGCAACTAAAAAGACATCTTTAAAATCTAAATATTCTTGAAATGTGATTTTGCACTGAATAATTTACATGATCTAAACCATTCTAGAATCATGCAACATGAAATAGTGTAACATCAATGCAAAGCAACATCACAGTAAGGGCTAACTAAAAAATAAACCAAGAAGTCTCTTATTTAGAACGCCTAAAAGTTTTATGTGCATTTAATTTCATTTTCCTTTCAGAATGTACAGGAAGAGTAGTTATGTTAGTTTTCCAGTATTCATATCTTTACTGGATGCCTTTAAAAACTGCTGCCCAGTGACACAGACATGGCACAGGAATGGGAACCCTATCACACAGCAATTTATAGCATAGTTCTTATGTAGAACTATCTCTATCAGCAGAAATTAATACACTACATTCCAAAAAGTACATGTTACCATTCCAAAATTAATTGTGAATTGGCACTGTAAGACCTCTCCCTGCTCCACCCATTTTCACTCCCTGTCCCCTTCAGCAACGAGGCAGTTTTAGAGGGGATGTTACTCTGCCACACATCAGCTCAGGGCTCAGTTACACTGATGTGTTGCTCAGGTGAACAGTTAAAGTGTTTTATGTGTACCACTGAGTGAATGTAAGAAAATGGAAAATCCTTATCTCTGTAGTTAAATGGGTTTTTTGCATGGTAATTCATGAAGACCAGTTGTAGTCACTGTATGAATATCTGTTAATTGCTCAGTTTAAAAGTGATTTCCCTAAACATATACTCTTGCTATAATACTATATATACCTATGGGAATCATGCAGAAACCAAGCATATCCATGAACAAATTACTGAATGAAATTTTTTGTTGCAATGTTCTAATTTATTTTATTTTATTACAGCTTATGGATGAAATCCACACTGCTGTCTAACCTGTAATGAATGTCAATGTAAGTAAGCCATTGTTCTACAGTTACTTTTTGTTATGAATTGACTTTGTCTAGTCCTGCTGAGTAACAGTTAATTAGCAGTTTCTATTTTCAGTTTCAGTACTATTACAATTAGGTTTCACACACAAATTCTGACACTCTTAACTGTTATTGCATGCCTGTTTGTGCCTTTTCTCAAATGCTAGTGACTAGAATTAACAGAAATATATACCAAAAATGCTTTGGATTTTTTCATGTCTAATATTGGGGTTTTTAAGAGCTAACTTGGGAAGACAAATTGGGGCAGTCATCATTTCAGCAGGATAATGAATTTTGTGATTCAGGTTGGCCCTGAAAGTCAATTTAAAGCTTCCCTTAGAAGCAACTGTGCTAAAACAAAAATGCACAGTGAGTAAAGTACAGCTCAGAACAGCAGTTAGAAAGCTGAAGTCTCACTCTATTTTCCATGCAAGTACAAAGTATAACACATTTGAGTACTATATAAAAAATATTACTGTAAATACTCACCTGACTCCTCCCTTTCATCCTACTATTTCTCCTATGCTCATTAAGTTTTTTTTAATCTTTCCTTCTGTAAAGGAGAATAATTTCCTTCTCCCCATTTCAGTTTCTTCCTTTGCTTTTTCCTACTCACCTGCACAGTTTCTGAAATTCCAGAATTTAAAAGGGCTATGGATCCAATCCTGGGGTTACATACCAAGTTCTGAAAGCTTTTAGCATGGCTGAAGATCAATAACTTAAAATTTAAGTGTTTGTGTTCTTTATTTCCAGAAAAGATATAAAAAAGCTAGACTAAAGTTCAGCAATTAATCTATTTAGATAACTGTAACCTTAGAATGAGATCACCATTCAGTAAAGAGCTATGCTCATACAGCAAAACATAACAACAATTTTTACTGACTTGAACTATATCATTATCTCTGATATCTTATTTTCATGTTTAGCTGTTATGAGAAGTGCATGTTCACTTCTTTTCCTTAGTAGCCATTCTAAATTATGTACACAATGCTTCAAAAAATGAAATTATTCATGTCTTTAAATATTTTATAACCACCTTATTGTAAGATATTTAGGAGATAAAAATAGCTAGAACTAAGACTAGCATATTGTACATAAATTTTCTATCCAGTAACAATTCATAAACAACATATATTACCTGCATCCATGACACACGTTTTTAAATGCCAGGTCTTGTAAACACAAAATTCATCTTTACAGTATTTTTCAACTAGCTTAATAGACATAATATCAAATGTTGTTTCACACACAGTATCAACTTTTGATGTTTCATTGACACAGTAACAGGAAGCCAGCTCAGTGTAAGTTACTTTGTAGAAGATAGTGCCAGAACTTCAAGGTGTTACTTCTCAGGAAACATGAACTCCTGCAGTCTTTGAAGATAAAATGACATATGACAAACAACAAAAGTAAAGCCAATTTTTAGGGACCAACATTGCCTAACTAAGAGAAGATCTCTATAACCAGTACAGAAATCCGACCAAGAGAGAAACACAAAAATAGTTTTCTATTAAAATAACGTACCCTCTTAGAATAAAACCAAATCAACCAACACCCCCTACCAAAAGTATGGGGTTTTTTACTATTGTTGTGGTGATCTTGGTACATAATCTATTTGTATAGTCATGTGCTGACAGGATTATTAATTACTGAGTTCCAAACTTGAACAGAAATCATGTATCTCGTTAGCTAAGTTTAGTCATAGACATAAGTACGCAATCATAACCAATATTAAGAAGGAAAACTGTTAAATAAAAGCTTAAGACTTATGAAAATATCTGTGCAAAAAAACCCACCACATTTAAAAAAACCCCTTTCTTTTAAGGGGATATCCTATGACATCGCTTTCAGTCTTTCTGCAGACTCTTTAGTCTTCATAAACAACTTTTTAGGGAGTTGCAAAACAATAATTAAAAAAGCATTCCCATTGTCCATAAGCTTCAATTTACTACCAGTAGGTGTAATAATCACTGAATTAATTTATTTTTAGGAAGATCATAGATCACAGAAAAATGCAAATCAAAGGGACCAGGCTTTAGAAATCCAAGACTTTTTTTCTGCTGTTTAGTAAGACAAACATCTAAAAGTCATAACTCATCATGTGGAAAAAACTCCATCACGTTCTTATTAGTGCTACAGGAAGGGGGAAAAGGAATAAATGAATTCATCTACGCTCAGCAGATTTCAAAGGATGGGACATGTCTCACTTGGAGAAGACGCAAACTATATGTTGTAAAGGAGAAGCATTACTATTGTGCACCCAGCATTTCCACAGCATCTCATTTGAATCCTTTTGTATTCACTGGTGAGGCCATGCTGCCAATATTGTGTTCAGTCTGGGGCTCCTCGCTACAAGAAGGAAATTGAAGTGCTGGAGCACCAGAGAAGGGCAACGGAGCTGGGAAGGGTCTGGAGCACAAGTGTGATGAGGAGCAGCTGAGGGAGCTGGGGGTGTTAAGCTGGAGAAAAGGAGGCTCAGGGGGCACCTTATCGCTCTCTACAACTGCCTGAAAGGAGGGTGTGGCCAGGTGTGGGTTGGCCTCTTCTCTGAGGTAACCGATGACAGCACAAGAGGAAATGGCCTCAGGTTGTTCCAGAGGAGGTTTAGATTGGATATTAGGAAACATTTCTTCACTGAGAGGGTTGTTAAGCACTAGAACAGGCTGTCCAGGGCATTTAAAAGACATGTAAATGCAGCACTTAGGGACACAGTTTAGTGGTGGACTTTTACAGTTAGATTTATAGTTAACTTGATGATCTTAAGGGTCTTTTCCAATCTAAATGATTCTATTCTGTGATTTATTTGTCTGTCTGAATCTGCAGTGCAGAACTCCACAAACAGGAGGCTGAAGAAAGTACAGTGGGACAAAAGGCAAGCTTTAGATGTGAAAGACTTATAGGACCATTTGTACCTTTGCATGCAATTGTTCCTGGAATAAGCAGGACAGTAGGTTTTCCACTCAAAAAGGTCATGTGCAGAAACAGGAGAAGAAGCTGAGATTTCAGAAGACAGGTAAGGGTGTAGCTAGGACAAGTGTGGAGTGAGTTAGAGTCAGATAGAGAGCTGTAACCATGTTCTGTAGTAAAGTGACTTCCAACTGACCCCAGTGTATTTATCCAGCTGTGATCTTCCCAACTCTTATTTAAACCCCTTTTCTGATACCTATTCCAAATTCTTCATTCATGTACACTTATCCTCAGACCTAACAACACACCCCATCACTGCTTCTGTACCCATGTGCCTTGCCTAGACTCATAAATACCTCTCTCCTGTCACTCACACGTAAAGCCAGAAAATCACCTTTTTCCACACTATAGCAGAAGTCACTCTCTTCTTCCTTACAAGTTGCATTCAGATACAAGGCAAAGATGCCCCTCAATCTCATATTCAGCTTGTAGCTCAAGCCTGAGCA
Source organism: Orthonyx spaldingii (assembly GCA_013397795.1). Lineage (NCBI taxonomy): Eukaryota > Metazoa > Chordata > Aves > Passeriformes > Orthonychidae > Orthonyx > Orthonyx spaldingii. The sequence goes on from VZTJ01006609.1 coordinate 386,499, forward strand.
GACAATATCAGATTCATGTAAGCTAGCAACAGGTATTTAGCAAGACAATCTAAAAAAAAACCACAACTCCCCTCATTTTCCACACATGTATCAAAAGACATGAGTAAGAAAAATGGAACACAAAAACGTTAAACAGAACACCTGCCAACTTGCTTAATCCTTTTTAAAAACTATTGTCAGTGTTTGTTTCTAATATTTTGTTTAAATTTCGTAAAATACACTAGAGTGATTTTAGATCAGATCAATTATTTCTTTAAGCTAAGTTTATTTATACCACTTGAATATGACTTATAATTTGGCATACCTCAAATTCGACACCACCACAATTCCTAACAAATATGCACAGAAGGTTGGAAAAGCTAACATCTTTACAAATTACTTATGGATGTGTTATTTGGTACTCTGGACAACGGGAAGTAAACTATGTCAAGGGCAACTAAAAGCACTGATAATACATATTTTATTATGCTGGACAAATTTCAATAGTGAAAAAAAGTAATAAGAGACATGATATGAGAACAAAGAAGCTTTTTGCAATGTAAAATCACCATTCATGGAAATAAATTAAAATAAGTTGGTCAAATACAACTGGGATTTTTGGAAAAGTAAGAAACGGGTAGTAAGACATGTTAATACTTGTAAGGAAAGTTTATGCCTGTTAATAATGACGGAATAGAAAATTTTAAAATCTGTTTTTCTGGCAATGAGAAATCAGGCTTTAATTCAAAGAAGGATGTATAATTGTAATCTACTGAAGTTGATAAGGTTCATCTTTATCGGACGAGAACCCAAGACTTGAAAAATTATACTTACTTCTCAGAAAACTAAATCTACTAGTTGGGAGTATATATGAAAAGTAGGACTAGTGAAGAATTTTAGGGATACTCAAGGACAACCCAACGCTCAATAACCTCACATTTCTTCCCATTAGGGAAGGCGTGATGACAACAGAAGGATTAATGCTGCCAGACTGCTCTTCCTGGCTCCTTTCTAGGCAACTCTTGCTGTTGCTTCTTGTGGAGAGGCATGCAACTTACCTAAAACTGAGAGGGTAGGGAGTGCTCTCTCCTTTTTCTTATACTCCAGAACATCAGTTCCCACTTTTCTTTTGAGCAACAGATCATTACCAGCCCTCAGCAATTTTCAAAAGCCACCACACACCCATCTGATCAAACTTTATTTGGAAACACTATTTAAAGCACTGTTATGGTTTAGCCAAACAGGTGTTCAATTCACCATAGCCTTGGAGTCCACTAGGAGTTTGCGGACAACAGTTTGGAAACCATTCCAGCTGTTGCAAAGGTACAATGATATCTTGTACTGCATCCATCCCTCCCTCTAGACCTTCTGGTTGCTGTGTGAAACATTTCTGCTTCTTTATCAGATTTCCCCCAGGATTAATTTGAGGGCATGCTACTGCTTTTAGCTTCTGAAGTAGCTGCAAACTGGCATTTTCCATTGCCCACAGGTTTGTGAACAACAGAAGTAAAACTGATCTGGCCATCCATAATATTGCTACTGCCAGAAAAAGGAACAATAAAAAAACCCTACAGATTTAAGAACATGGGAACAGTATATATTTGGTTCATGTTTAAAAATTTATCATCAATCAATGAGGACTACAAACTCCTATTTAGAGATCCAGAATGATTTTAAGAAATTAACAGAAGCTGCTAAAAATCCACGCAAACACCAGTAAGGTGGCTTGAGAGCCCTGGCTTCTCACAACAGCAAGACATTACCTTTCACTTTAACAGTGATATTCCAACCCTGCAGCAGGCAGGAACTCCAAGTTCAAAACATGTACTTTAAGCTCATTGGGGTTATGAAACTCTAAGAAATAGGGAGAAAGAATCTTCTCTTCATTTTGCAGCCCCTGCTGCTAAAAAGTACAGCTACAAGTCCCTGCCTTCCTGAGTGGCAGGACTGGTCACAGCCTGCTGAGCTCACAGTTTACGGGCTGATGGCTGCTGTAATCCTACAGCCACTGCCTCTCTCTGATGATGGATATGGCCGAACAGTGAGGTCAGCGATATCTGGCCACTGTGACAGCCATGGCTCCTGGATCACCACAGGTCCTGCTGTGAGATCCTTCTGCAGCTCATCGGGGTCAACATTAGGTCTGACTCCAACTGTGAATATTTTCCTTCTATCATCTGCAATCTTTACAACTGCACTTTTTCAGACTGTTTAGGAACAGGTGGACCAGCAAAAGTGCGAGTACAAACCTCTGTGAGGGGGCAGTGTTAAAACTGCCCATTAGTCACTATACTGTTCCTTATCTTCTAACCCTTTACTAATCCACAAAGCATTTTAAGTGACTCCATACTTCATTTTGTTAACAGTCTTCAGTTACAAAACTTTTTAAAAACTTTTGGGTCACTTTTTCCGGTGCATCTGGAAATGACTCCTCCAAATAACTAGCAAAGCTCGAAGACAAAACTACCTGTACAAAACCATGATGGTTCCTATTACACCTATCCATGTTCCTATTAATTGTATGTTTTATCACAATCACTGGCGTTTTGTCTGTCATGGTAGCCTGACTTTTTAGTCCATTAGTCCATGACCATCCCCAAAACCCTTTTTAAAACTAGGGTCACATTTGTTGCTTTCCATTCCTCTGTTGTCAAGGCTAATTTAAGTACCAGATTACACAACACAGTTCATGGTTCATTCACTAATTTAATTTCTGAATTTTTCTAGGACTACTGAATGAACAGCACATTATTGGGCAATTTATTAATGTTTATTCAATCAATTTGTTAAAAAATCTTTCAAATCTGAACTATTCCCTATAAAAAACAACTCCTATTTGAGGATGTCTCTAATCTCCCTGTCATAAACATTGCCAGTGCAATGAGTTCAATTATTTCTTTCTGTAATGGCTTTGTCTTTCTCCTTAACCACAATTATCTATTAAACTCACCTCCTTACTAGCAAAATTTACACTGGAGAAAGTTGGGGATTGGATTTTAGAATTTTAGCCCATTGCATTTCAAAACCTTTCGTTCTGCCTCATATTAGGTCTACATTTGCCAGATTTGTGCTCTTTTCTGCTTTGCTTGCTTGGACTTTACTTTTTTAAAAACCTGTATTTATTTCTAGTAGCTTCTTTTACTACTGAATTGTGTTGGAAAATTTTTATTTAATCGGGTTAGAATCAGAAAACAAAGTCCCCATGTATTTTTCAATATTTATTTAAACCATATCTTCATTAGTATGCATTTTTTTTTTTTAAACAAGACTGGACTTTTAAAAATTTTATTTTAACGTTTTTCTCTCCTAAAAGTATGACAAACTTGAGTATGATATCTCACTACTGAATGGTTCTTCCATAGTCATTTGTTGTATGCTGATCTACACTAAATCAAGGGCTGTCTCTCCCCTTCTGGATTCCCTAGCTTGTTTGCTCAAAAATTAGTGCTCAATGATATCTAAATACACAGCCTGTGCATGATGGCCTAATGTGGCCTAACATTAAGTTTATCCTGTCTCTACAAATATAACCAAGAACTGTTGCTATGATCAAGCTTTTGGGTTGTACAGACTCCCCAGCCTCCCATAGTGTTTCGGAGGAACTGCCTCCATCCCACCAACTAGCCCAGAGCTCTTACTAAAGTTCTGCAATTCAGCCATAGAACTATATAGAACTACATTTTGTGGTTTATTCTGATAAAATTAAACTATTGGTCTATATTTTCTTTGGTACATACTGCGTCATTTATCTGCACAGCCCAATCTACCATCTCTGTAATCAGCCAGGCACTCAACTTGCCAACATCTCCGTACGATCTACACACTGACTTTTCAGTGTCCCTTTAAAAGAAAGGAAAGGGTTACACGCAAACCCACTTACAGAAAGAGGATGACATACCTGGGGAACTCCTGACTGAATTCATCCTTAGCACTTTTCTGAAGACTCATTACTTTCAAGGCACAATGGAAGCAGAGCACTATGAGATAGCAACGTGCCAAGATACCAAATAAAAACTAGTGTAAGTCCTTCCCAACAGAGATCAAATGGCATTTGAAAAAAGGACTGATGAATGGCACAGTTGTGGTTACTCGAGATTTCTGTACCAAGAGATGCTGTCAGGAATGGAATACATGAAGGATGCTACGGAAGTATAAAAAGTCCTTCTGCATACACTGCAGAACTTTGTGACATTTTCATTTACTTCCTTATACACGAAGGGAGAATCTGTTCTTACTGCTGTGGAGAAGAGAAGAGAGGGATGCTTTCAGGACACAATGCCAGTAGCTACGGACTTGAGTTTGACTGCTGAGAAGGCCTCTGGGTCTAGCACTTTTTCTGTTGGCTGCAACTCACTTCTTTCCCTTTTGTGAGGCCTCTGGTTGGAGCACCTTCTTTCTACATTAAATACAATGTGGCATTAGGCACAACAGAATCCAACAGCTGTAGCATCCAGTGTATATTCAGTATTATTTATCTGTACTACCATAAATATTGAAAGGTCTCAGCCTAGGCCACTTCATATTACACTGGGCCATGAATAAATAGACAACAAAAAATAGATATGCTTAAATCCTACATAAAGAGACAACAGAGGGATTATGGCAGAGTCCAAATTAAATGACACAGTGCTATTGTGATATGCATTGGCATTACTCTACCTGCAATACAACTGTTGTCTAGTAGGACTGTTTAAAGCTTCACAGTACATAAAACTTTTAAGAAAAAATTAAAGAAAAGATAGTGAACACTTCTGTTTATGGAGAAGTCAACCAATACATGAGGGGCATCTGAGGAGAAAATATCCAGTGTGGTCTGAAAATTTAATGACCAAATGATGGAAGTTGGCATTATATGTTGATCAAAACCAGAGTCAACCTCTTGATACTGAAGGAGAGGTATCAGGTAGAAGTAGTCTTGATGAGCCTTGAAAATAAAGACAGATAGCTTATCTTTATTGCTTTAAAATAAAGCAGGAAATTGAAAATACCAAAGAGGTAGGTTTGGAAAAGGCTATTGACAGTAGAGCAGCACTTTGACTAGCTAATGAGCAAGGCAAGGCTGCATTTCGTCAAGGCAAAGTAAAAGATTTTCTAATAAAGACTTGATCCATGCAAACTTGGATAAAAAAGTATAATCATCTGACAGCGAAGAATGATCATCCTTTGAGGGTTGGAAAAAGATTCCCAAAATGCAGGTTTACCCTAGATTTGATGACAAACGACAGCATGATGGTATCATTCATAAAGGATCCAGAGAGATTTTGTGAGGGCATCAACCTAAATACAAAATAGCCTACTAACAAAAGACCATTAGTTGTAACTGGAAATAAGGAATGAGGGCTTTGCTGAAGAAAATTCTCATGCATTAAATCTGCTTAGGATTGGAAAAGAAGAGGTATATGAAACACATAAAACATTGTTTTTCTTATAAATATTGTGAAAAGGGAAAATCTTTTCGTGTCACATTTATTACTAACTTGTTACAGCTATCTATGCTACCATGTTTTGACTTTCAAGGGTTGAAGAAAAACAATGTTCATGATGTTACAATGTGAGGAGTGCCTCATTCCACACAAACAAAGACATGCTACATTCAGGACAGTCACGATACAAGCAGAGTGCGAACAGCAGTAGAGGAAAAGATCTCAGGACTTAAAACAACTAACATGCTGAATGTTCAGGCACATTCCTTTGCTCTTCCTTCTCAGTGCACAGAAGGAAACTTACTCTGCTAGTGTAGTTTGGCATTTCAGCTTTTGAGGTATTCTCAAGCCCAGACAGTGTGTAGCTGTACAGTAAATGCCCACTCCCTACATTCCAAAACATCATCTCCTTCTCTTGATACCTGTTTTCTTGCTTTTGTCCTGGTTTCAGTCATTTATAGCATCACAGCATGAGTTAAAAAACCAATCAGATCAGGTACTCAACAACAGGGGTAAGCAGCAGTGAGTACTCGAGAGCTGGTTACAGCAGGAGACAATTCAAAGTTCCTTCTCTTCCAAGTATTTGTAGCAGCACTGCTGCAGGCAGAACAGAGCTATGCCCCAACATTATCTCCCTCCAAGTATTGGGAAGTTGTGATCACAGGAAGGGGAAGCAGTCACACCCAGGTGATCTGCCTCAGTGGTGACGAGAGAAAAAATCAGATACAGATGAAACAAGCAGAGGATTCCTCATACCCCACTCCCTGGCATATCACTTTCCTTCTTTTTATCCTCTGAAACTAGATCTGTTCTGAGGCATTTCTGATCTAGAGGCACAGCTAGAAGGCTGTGCTTAGGGGGTTTTTTTTGCAATCACCTAATCTCCTTCTGCTTTTCTTTCTTTTACCCAACTTATTGCAAGTAAAAATACATATGGGCAACAGGATTAAAAGGTGAAAACAGTAAAGCTATAGGTCTAAACATTTTTAAAAGAAAATACGCTGATCAAGATTTTTTTATGCAAAATGAAGCATCCAGTGTTATCAAGTCATGATTTCATTTCGTATAGAAAAATCTCAATTTCATTTTATATTGCAAAATCTCAAAAGAATCACTTTTGAGCTTTTTAAACTAGAACTCTGAAAATACCCATTCTGTAATGAACATAATAAAATTGTGATTTGAGCACTGTTGAAGGTGATGCATTTCAAAATCATTTTGTGTTTGAACAAGAAATTATGGCTTCTGCTTAGCAGTAATTTTATTTAGCAACCCATTGTCCTCTGTTCTTAATTGTAACTGTCATCCTGAATCCCCAATTCATACCGTAATTCACAAGTAGTCACTGAGTCTTCTTTAATGCTTCTAAGTTCTTATACTCCAACAGAAGAAAACCAAAAACTTGGAGAAAAGCATTTACTGAAAGTTTTAAACTTAAATCTATCATATATTGAGTGCAATGAAAAATACCAGTAGCTATCCATTTAGTTCTCCTTTCAGGTATATTTTTCAAACCCATATTAAGGGTTTTGGTTTTGTTTTGAGGGTTTTTGTGTTTTTGTTGGTTTTTTTTTTTGTAACTGGACTCTCTAGTCTACTTCTGATCTGAGTCTGATTTCTTTTTTGGTCTTGCTCTTTCTTCAAATTACTTTCATTTCATGCTGCTCTTGTGCCACGCAATAAAAATAATCCTGTGCTCCTTAACCTTTACTCATCAATTATTATCTGTGTCCTTGCCTCATGAGAAAGCATCTCTCATTGTCCTCACACACAATTCCTCTAGACCTTTACAGCCCCTTGATAATTATCCACAAATTCAGTTAACATTTCCAGTTCTTCCATTTTTTTTGATACTAAGACACAGTTGAAAACATCCTTGAATTTAAATACCAGAAAGGAAATACAACATCATAAAAAAGGGCACAGAGTTTACAATACTCCTTTTGTTATACAGGGAAAACACCTACATGTAGTTTTTGCTCATTTGTATATAAAAATAGGAGTCAAAGCAATGACTGTACCCATAGCTACAGGAAAAGAACTTCCTCCTTAACCCAAGCATAGATATTTATAGTTATTTTTGGGTGAATCCACTGAGATATGATATGGGTAATATGTAGCTCCTACCTAAGACTATAGCTAATCAGCATGTATGATCAAATTCACTCATAATGCCAGCTCAGTTTAATTTAACCAAGGTACACTGATACACATATGTGTATATTTATTAACATTTCAATATTCAACCCAGCAAGACAATTATGTTAGCAAATCAGTTTGCAATATCTACACAAATATAAGTGGTATAAACAGTTTTTATAGATTTATAAATTTCTAAAAGTTTATCGGTCAAAACACAGAACAAGTCAGAGACACACTATTCTGAAAATAAAGAAAACAAACAACTTAGAACTCCCTACCTAATTGCAGTAGGGAAGAACTTCAGGGTCCGATGGTGAATTATCTAAGAATAATAAAATCCTTAATGGATATACTGTATATATTTTCTGAAAAGAACTGAAGTCATTTGACGTAAGTCAAACCTCTTCATTCACATTTTTATCACTATTAGTTTGTCAACATCAGTAAAGACTAACTATTGAAAAAGTCAATCATTTTGATGTACTTACAGCTGAATTTTCTCATCATGTGACCAACTATCCACAAAGCCTCAGTGCCATTAAGAAGTTTTGAGGAATATAGTATTTGGTACTGCCAAAAAAACATAATTAAAAGAATGCATGTAAATTACACTAACTTTCTAATTAGCAATGCTTTATGATTAATTCACATCTAAAGTACATGTGGGGGAAAAGCAGGACTTACATTATCCCAATAGGCAGGTCCAGCACAATCAATGAGACAGTGACAGAATTCACAGTAAGGAGTCACAGTGGGGTCCTGATCTTGCAACTGAACTTTCACAAAAAGAACCCCGCACTACTGCAGAATCTCCTGAATTTCAATAGAGCCCTACCCACACATAATCAGTTACAGAGTCTGCCTATGTGGGAGTAACAACAGCGAGAAAAGGACCTGTTCCTCCACACACCTGCAAAAATACCAAGATTAAAAAAAAAATAAAATTAGTAACATGCAGCAAAACCTACTGATAGCCTGTTTTATTACAGCATTTAGCACATAATAAAGGAGTTCCATACATCTTTAAGTTGCATATTATTTATAGGAATTTTTAGCTCTTTTAACGAATGCTGGCTTAAAATCCCTTATGAATTTTACATGTAGTGACAGGACATTATGGAAGCTTTTACTGATATTACTTAAAATATAATTTTTAAATTATCATTTTCTAAAAATTAATTATCCTAGTTTCTTTGGTCTACTGTGCAAGTCACTTTTTAGTGCTTCAACCTTCTTAAAATCTGTCCCACAACACCCATTTTAGGGACATAGCATACGCCTGTGAATTTATTGAGGTCTTCATGACTGTGAAAGTATCTGACCACATATGGTAACATCCAAGACCAAAGTCTTCAAAAATACATAATAAAAAGCAGTTTAGAATTAGTCATTTGTAGACTAAAAAGTGGCAGCTTTTTAAAACAAAAAAATCCTTATGAAAATTCTTTGCTAGGTGTAAGGACTTCTTGAACACTATTTAAAACACAGGAAGCACACAACATAGTGTTAAACAAGAATACAACACCATTTTGCTGTTCACACAAAACTTAACATTCATTATTAGACCTTACTCTTCTTATTAAAAACAAATCTATGTTGATCTTTAAAAGGAATATGTTATAAGTTACAATATTTTTATATATTATAGCTATTTAAAAGCAGGTTAGCCATAGGTTCCATTAAGTAATATTCATCTGGTGACACTAGGCAAGACTACAGGTGATAAAGGTTTTAAGAACCAATGGATCCTAGAAACATGCAAAAAAATATTTCTTCATTCCTTTAATACAAGATAGCTCTGCAGAAACAACAATATTTAACAACAAACAAACAAACAAAAAAGCTGGGACCAAATGAAAGGATTTGAGAATCTAACATACAAACCCAAAAGTTTCATAAAATGGAATGCAGTTTGTTTGGGGTTTTTTTCAGTAATGACTAATTGTTCTCTTCTTGGCTTTGATTTTGTGAAAAAAAAAAATCCATGAAAATTAGCAGAAGATGGAAAAGAGTATCACACGTTTTTGTTCCTTGCTGTCAGGTTGATGGTTTTCAACTGGGTAGGAGGAAAAACAAAAAGTTGGCATTTCAAGGCAGTTACTTTATGATACTGAACTGGAAGTGTTTCTTCTCATGTTACTTCTTTCAAATTTTACATTTCATATGCATGACTCTTAGGCTTCTGTTATTCTGAGAAATTCAACTGTTTCTAAAGAATATGCAGCAGCGCTAAATTCTGTTTAAAGAGTGTTGTATCTTGACCCCTGTCTAACATTATACAAAAAATTTAAAAATATCAGACATATGCCAAGTTAGTGTGCCTACCTGAGCCTGTACAGAGAGTGACACAGCACTTCTGGCAGTGTAATCTGCCCATTTCTCACTGACTGAGATGAATGGACAGACAAGACCTTTCAGTACAATTTTAGTGACAAAATCACACAGCTACAGATTTAGCATTTCCCAAGTTGCAATGCAATGTGGTAACTTGATGCAGCCTGATCCTAATATTGTTTTCTGTTCCTATCTAGCTCCACATCTTTCTTCACAAAGGAAGTTAATTGGAATACAATGCATATTTTCTGCACTGTTCCACGAGTGTAGGTTGTAGGATGGGTCAGGGACACAGAGCTGCAGTCTAAATTACAGTCAGTTTCTGGAGAGAGCTGAAAACACAGTTTTACGATTTTGACAGCCTAAGGAATAGCTCAGTGCTAACATCCAAACAACCAAAGAAATGAAATACTAAAGCTGTCCCAACAGTTTCCTTCTCTGACATGGACAGGAAAAACATGTTTCTAATCCAGGTATAGAAAATACCATATCATAGAATGATTCACTAGTGTTTTGGGAGACTAGAAGGCCCTGGCAAAACCAAGTTTTTTTTATGACTAGCAGAAATAATGAAGTCTAGTTACCCGTCAGCATGCTTATAGGTGCCAATAACACACTTGTGCCGAAGTTAGCCTGGCTGTTTTCCCATTCCCTTCTACTAAACAGATTTCTCTAAATTTCAGCTTCTGATATTCAGGAGAGCTAGAGGCAGCTCACATTGTGGTTAGGTCTGAGCTACACGTGTTGACTGGCAGACCAACCAAGCATGCTGACCTGCAAGGCAACAGGTTGAACAGAACAGAAAATTTCTGAGTCCATGCTGCAGGTTTTTCTACCCTGGGGGCACTAATTTGAGTCCCTTCTCTACTCACAGCTGCTACATTTCATTCAAATTGCAGAAACTTGACATTGTGACCTCTAGCTCTATATCAAATGCAGCTGAAATTAAGCAGTGGATTTGAAAATTATTAGGAGATAACTATATATCTTGTTTTGCCTAGAAACTAGGCATGAGAACACTGTAGCATAATCACTGTGAAAATAATGATTTTTATGTCACTCATTGTTTTCATTCAGGACTTACACCACAAAGTCAGATGCAACAGAACACAATTGTTACACGGTGAGAGCATAAATGAACCCAGAGAACGTAGAGACTGTTTCAGTAAAATTGACTTCATCTTGACAAGGTGAACAGGGCCCTAAATACAGGTCACTTCATAAAGGTGAAAATTTAACAGAAATACAATATTGGGGTTTTTTTAGCTTACCAAGACTATAACCGACTGCCCTTCATGGAGAGATCCCTGCTTCTCTTCCAACTCCATACTGTCTTTCCTAAGGTTTAAGAAAAGTTCAATGATACACAGTTCAATAAAAGAGCCACATCAAGTCTAATCAGTCTATTCAGTATACCTGGACTTTTGTGGGGCTTTTGGTTGGGGTTTTTTTTTTTTATTTTTTTAGAATAAGCATAGTGATTTTTAAAGCATCACCTTAAAATCCTGATCTTACTGTCTGGATCCAATATCCCAAATTAGGGAACAGTTTTTAATAATATGTAAAACCCGGTTCCTTTTCTATAAATAGCATCCACAATGCCCTGTTTACCCTTTCTATTGATATAGCACTAAATTTTTAACTTGTGTATTTCTCACTAAAAAGGCATATTTGAAATCAAAGGGTTTTATTTGTTGCTGGATTGCAGGAACTGATGAAGGAAGGAAAGAAATTGAAAAAGTATAATGACCTCTCTAAAACTCCAGTAAAAAAGAAGCGAGACAAAGAATAATCAGTGTGGAAAAGTTAACACAAAACTGGACATTAGAGGAAAGGTTAGGACACAACAGGTATAAGAAGAGTCAGGGAAGTGATTCAATCAAAAGGGGATGGAACAAAAGAAACAAAGTTATATTCTTAGCAGGGTAATGAAAACAAGCTTTTCAAAACTGTTTTGACATTGGCCTACCTCTTCTTCTGTTGAAGTAAAAGAATTACATCAATTCAAAAAATGTCTTAAGAAAACCTTAAAACCTTTTGACTTTAAGCATTTGGAGTATCTAAACTCTGCTCAGATAAACAACTAAAGAAGTCCTTAAATTTGAAAATCAATTTACATCCTATTGGTATCTTTCACTACGTCTGTAGTATCAAAAACACATCAAAACTGAGCCCCAGCTCCTTACCCTAACAACACTGACTCACACTTTGGTGCTAGTTGGGATCCAACCCATTGGTTACGAGAAAGGCAAAGTCAAATACAAGACACAAGGGACTAATGTGGATTCAGACTCTCCTCTCCCATACTCATGCGAGTATTTTTACTTCAATGCAAGATTAATTGTTGGACGAAGAGAAAGCAAATAGTTAAGTGCTCAAAGTTAATTCAAGAATCAGCTCTCTAAAAGAAAACTAAATAAAAAATGGCTGAGAAAGAACAAAGAAACAGATTGTTGAATCTGTATTAAAAATAAATGACCTCTGGGTTACATCTCAATGCACTGTGCGTGAAAATGGCTGCTTCTTTCTGGTTTAAGTATTAAACCTTGTTTTTAAAACATGAAATGGTAAAGAACCCTGGCAAAGGTTAAATAAGTTTAGTGGTTGATAACAGCACTAAAGTAATTCATAACACTGAGGGTAGTTCAGATATTGGCATAAAGGGCTCAGCCTCTCTCTTGGCTATTTAAACACATTTGAGCTTCCAAACCCAGTTTGGTAAACAGCTGGGACAGGGTTAATATCCCATATTCCAAGAGGAAAAAGTCTGGAAATCATAAGCCACTAATAGGGTTCTGTCCCTTTTACTCCTTACTCTACAATACAGTTACTAAAGGAAAACAGAAATTGAGCCATTTGTTGAGATACCAGAAAAGATCTGGGGCATCTCTCAGCATTCTCTGAACTTCTGGTCACTGTGGTCCATCTCCTGAACTATGGATCATTCTGTTCACCATTATTTTAAACTGTCACCTATCTAAATTACCAGGAAGCCAACATCAACACTTAACAACTATATTCTTACACATGCAAGCTTCTGCTACCAATATTCCATCCTTTATTTGTAGCTGTAAAAGAAATTCCTCATTTTTAAGATCTATGTTTAATAAATCCATATACATAAAAATCATTACCTAATGATTCTTATGAGTAAAATTAAAGACCTGATTAAGGCAGTGAGTTAGAATTAGTTCCTCTGTATATTCAGTCACCTTTTCACAAAATGGCTAAACAAAATAACATTTTGTTCTTCTCAGAAGAATTACAAGCACTACTAAAATATTATAAATGTTGTGAAGCTCAGAGTTCAAAATTTCCCAGAAACTGGGAAACTAGAGAAGCAAATTAACAACTTGCACCAGTTTTAAAAGAAACAAATTGTACACCAAAAGAGCAAACCAACTAACACTAGCTAAAAGTACTTCCAGATTCCCCACTCCTGCATTCATTTCAATAGCATTTCATTTAGTTGCAGGCACACATATCTGCAAAATTTAAGCTTCAGTCTTTCAAACAGTTTCACATATCCAGAACTTCACTCTTCTAAGTAGTGCTACTGATAAAACTATTCATGTGAACAGAGTTAAGCACATGCACAGGACTAAGGTTAAAGAAAGTAATAAAGAAATTAGCTAATGAATTCAGTGTATCACTAACAATTATTTTTGCAGTTGAGGACAGCAAGGAAGAAAGCAAAGCTTGAAAAATAAACAGCTGAAATATGGGGTGTGGAGGAGAAATTAGGTTATGGTTCCTAGAAATTACCCTACAAAAATCTAACTTCAGTACCTGTAAAATAACAGAATCAGTGCTAAGCAGGAAAAAATAATAGAGCATCCCTAACTTAATAGTCATGACAACCACATTCTTTTCTCACCATTTGATGAGTCTTCTTCAGTTCAAGGTTGAAGCTCATGGGTGCTGTGGAGAAGATCACTTGGCAACTGCTCTGCTGTAATTAATCCATGAACAAAGAATGGGCTTCAGTTTTCACAGATTCCAAGCCAGAACTTTTAACAACCATTAAATCCACAAAAATATTAAAACGTTTAGAAGTTACAGCTAGACCATTTAAGCAAAACTTTACCACAGAACCTAAGTTTAATACCAAATCCTTTCTTAAATCCTCGGGGATACGTTTGTTATTACGAGTCAGGCCTATAGATATGTTGGAGTCAATACTATAACACATTAACAAAATATAGAAATCCAACCTTTCAATGACTACACCATTAGTCTTTATGCTACATTGAGCATTTTAGTGGCTCAAAAAAAATCTAAATGGAAGGTCTGCTATTGAAAAATCAGGACATAAAAGAAAAGGTAGTTTTATTTTTCATGTGGAAGTTCACAGGAAATCTAATAAAGTATATGCATGTCCTAAGGCAGCACATACTTCTTGCAGTCCTTACAGTCTATAGAAGCATCCTTAGATCAAGTTTATTCTGGCAAATTCAAAACTCTGTTTTCATTGTACAGTAGTAAATGCTGTCCACTTTAGTCCTTTCTAGATTGCAACCTCTATCATTGCTAGCAGACTAAAATTGCAAAAGCAGTGAATTCCAAATCCTGTATTTGTCAGGGTAAATTAGATACTGAATGGCTACAGCAGAAAGTAAAACACACATGAATGAGGATGCCCAGCTACAGTTACTAGGTTATTAAACTGAAACCTTAAACTTCAAGTGATACAAAATTTACAGGGGAGGCCTGAAGGGAGGCTTAGATGAACCTATAACAAGGATCTAGAAGGCTGGATGAGCATCAGGGGCAGGGCAGGGCTCAAATTAGAAAAATAAGTAGAAAAAAATTTCAAATTCCCACTGGCTGTATGTCCATATACAATACAAACACTGAATACCAAAATAATATGTAGGTGTGCAATTATTATAATTATGTGGGTGTACCTTAGTGCCCCCCAGTTGGTCTAACTTACCTAGGAACTGCTCCAGATGAAATGGAATAACATGCAAGAACCCAGGCAAGCCAAAAAAATCTAACTAAAAAGTTACACAGTAATGACACAATGCCAGTTTTCATTACAACAAATTCCTCTAATCCTCATAGTTGTAAAATAAATCTTAAAAACACATAGCAAGGTAATTTGTAAAGTAATGCATTCCTGAGCCAGAAGACAGCCTCCAGCCTTCCAGCCATCCCTAGCTATGAGCTTTTGTGTCATTTCAGCAGATAAGTACCTTGCTTTGGTTTTGCCACCTCTCAGCTGGATCTAAGCAATCCAGTATATCCAAGCATGAAGCCTGCTGCATGTAGGAAATTCCAAGTACAGGAAGCTGGGGGGATGTCATCTGAGCAATGTAGGTTATTATAAGTCCCTCTTTATACTGATTTTCTCTAGACGTTTAATTTACAAATTTGGGGTCTCAGGATCCTCCAGGGCATAAATGCAGGATTCCTAAAGAAGTGCCTTCGAGGTTTCTACACTGGATCCAGTTGTCAACAGTTTCCCTCATCTGACATAAGAGAACCTATGCAAGAAGTGAGAAAAAAAGCTGTAATTTCTAGAGACAGAAATTTCTTGGAGCTTGTGAAAGCCTAAGGAATGAAATTGCCTAAGAACTAAGGGCCATCAGAAATCTAACTGCTCCTTGCTTGAAGAACAAAACACATTACTTCAGCCTTACCTAACTAACATAAAGACATAACGTGCATGGAAGAAAAGACAGATATAATAAACTGAAAACAGTCAATTGCACATGCTCCTTCCCTTGGCAACAAGACAACAGATAATATGACAAATGTTGGTCATGTCACTTATTACCTTATGAGGAGATTCTCTGACAATTTAATGGTGTTCTCTGAGGAGAAGAACCTGTAACACAGGACAGGCACTATGAGGAGGTGTTCAGATAGTGCTGTAATGAGAACTGCATGAAGAAAGGAGTCCATTATAGAAACTGCAACTTAACCTCATATCTGCCACCACAGCAGATAAGACATCCACCATTCTGATGAGCCCAAGTTGTTTGGAATGGAAATTTGATTAAAGAATTGACATCACTTTTGGTGAGGCTCAAAATCCCCTTCTTTTCCTTCTGTCCTCAGCTGTGTTCCTGCTGTGACTTTTGGCTTGGCTAGTCACTGAGGAAACAAACTGATGGTCCCCTCCCAGATGCTACAGCTAAAGAATGCAATAGCCACCTCCTTTTACATGGATTTTCACACTACAGCAATTGCCTTTCTCACTTGTTCTAATTCTCAGTTAAATATTTACCCATTCTGATCCACAAATTATAATAATTGTGCATTATTTAAGAGATATGGATAGAAGGTGTAAAATGAGACTATTACATTACGTTTAAGGTTTATGCAGTCCTAAGTAATTCTGAGAATAATGATTGTGTAATGTCACTATTAGCTTTGTAAATCTGAAATACAAGAGCATAATAATGAAGATAACTACTCAGTGTGCTCACACATAATAATATACATTTCTGTCTGTGCAGAACTGAGGCCTATGTGCATTAAGAATGGAACCTGAGAGCAAGTACTAGATATTAGGGTATGTAAAAATTTCACTTTCATTAAAAATCTTAATGAAATCTTATAAATTATATCAGAAAGGACAATAGTGTCCTATTCATATTAGAGAATACCATGTATCATAGAAAGAATGTATCACAGAATATTGACATACTATCTTCTACATCTTATTTTTATATTGGGGTTGGAAAAAATGAGTGAAAAATTATAACTAGAATTATTTTAGGGCAAAACTATACATAATCTAAGTACAGAGAAGTGGTATCAGCAACATCATAATTTTTTATTTTTCTTTACTGTTTTCACTGCTATTTCTACTGCAAAGTTTTCTTTCCACAGGTACATAACCTTCAGAAAAAAAAAAAAACCAACATGTACTATCATTCTTTTCAGTTGAAAGGCACACTTATTGAAAATTTTGCTCAGAGTAATTTTAATAAAAGAAGAGCAAAAAAGTAAATACACCACAAACCATTTATACTTCCTCCTACTTAACAGAATGGCTTTACAATCTGAAGTTTTGTCATCTGGCTCATTTTCACTGAGAACCTGGTTTAAGAAAACTAGGAATCAGTTTCTTTAGCAGTACCAAGCTTAAATTCAGAGGAAAATATAATAGCATAAATGCATAATACTAGCTATGTGATGTACTTACATGTTGCCTCGCACTACTTTTTTCCTTAAGGAGCTCCAGAATTACATACTTTCTGAGCAGCAGTAGTTTTTGTAGCCATGATGGTCTAAGGTTTTGAGCCCAAAAGCTTGCTGTTTTGTACTGTGGCAGTTGGTTAAAAAAAAAAAAAAA
>VZTJ01006609.1:407513-458791 GCA_013397795.1 Orthonyx spaldingii
CCCCCCCGCGCATCCCTCCGCGGCGTTCAAAGCCAGAAGCGGCCGCCTTGCGCTCAGCGCCCCGGCCACCGAAAATAACGAGTTAACCCAGGGACGTAGGAGGGACGTAGAGAAGAGTTGGGGTGCAGAAGTGCTGTACAAAAGATTTCTGTGTACATGGCTGAGAGCGTGTAGTCTTAAAGTGAAATGCAAAACTTAGCGTTTCCAGCATGGCAACTGGATTGTAATTCAAGGTATTTTCTGTGTAATGCAGAAATCGAACAGTTCAAGGAGATTTTTCTGTCTCAAATCCCTAGTTTCCCTGGATTCTTTTAATCCAGTACATAAATTACACTTTTTCAGTTAGTTTTTTCCTGGGAATAGCTGCTTAGTTCGTCTCTGCAATTCATACCCTTGTGCCCTGATAGAAAATTCAGCTTAATCCTTGAAATTGATATACTAGTAAGATCCTATTGAGATTTAGCACTCATTTCTTCAGCTCTGCATCATTACTTTCAGAGTGTTTTCAGAAACGTTTTTAACAGTCAGTATGGGAATGTGCACAAAGCTGTTTCACTGTAGCTGTTTATACTTTGAAATATCAGGATTGGAAGAGATTTACACTATTCAGCTGTGGAAGTGCACTCACAAATACTGACTTTCACTTTCAATGAAATAACTGTCCTGACTCATAGCTAATTTACAAAAACCCCCTGTAATTCAGTATTGTACAGGTGCGTGTGCGTTTTCCCCCACTATTCGATAGTCATGTTCAATAGCGTGCAATTTATACCTATTTTTCATTTTAATTAAAATCCGTGCTTAGCACATATTTGACTACATGAAACAACTGTTCTTTTAAGCGTTTTTATTTCTCAGCTGCACTGTTCTCATATTTTACAATTACATAAAGGTGGGTGTGGCTAAAATGAAAGCAGTAAGCAATCTAATATGAATATATAGTGTATTTTAAGTAAGTTTTCCTTTCTTATATTTGATGTACTCCTTATTTTGACATATTTAGGGGGGAAAATCATATAGCTTAAATAGACCCTTGTAGAGCTGCTTGCATTTTTTACCTCAGTTAAAATGTCAAACATTAACTGGGATTACTTGGCCCTAGAAAAGTTACATTTGGAGGAAATATCAATTGAACTTAAATACCTAAATGTATATATTTATATAAATAAGTGAAAGCTAAAGTTCTATGCTTAATTAAACCTTGCTTAGGTATAACATGTAGCATAGTGTGTGGGTTGGGTTTTTTTTCTTTTTTTAATTTTTTTTCTTTGTTTCTTTTCAGTCTAATCCTTTATCTTGATTCTTAGGAAAAGCATCCAAATAAGCTTCAGCTCATTGGGGCTTTTTTTTTTTTCTTTTTCTCCTCTAAAGTTATACTGAAAGTTTTCAAGAGGTACCCTCTCATGTTATAGATATAAATCTACTGCAGTCTGAAGTAACTCTTGAGAATTTTTAATTTTCAGAAATAACAGTAATTTGAAAGTGTGACTGTGTATCTGTGTGACTTTTTCATGTGTTAGGCTAGTATTTCATAGGAAGCTTATTGTAATAACATTTTAAAGGCAGACTGCATATACGATACCAAGGTATCATGGGATTCTTTTTCTGTTTAGTTCATTGTTTGGGTTTTTTTATCCTTAGCTTCTGGAATTCTGAATCTATTCCATCCAAAATTTAATGTCATGGAAAGAAAAATAAATTGGAGTTTTTAATTCCTTAATTGTTTCTATGACTAATAAGTCAAATTCTGCAGTGATGTACAACTGGAACTGCATACAAACTACCTGGCTCTGTGAACACTGTGTGAAGGTGCACATCTCACCCATCTGGAGTGTCAGAAGCCATCCTAACAGGTGTATCACCGCTTTTCTGATACATTTTACATGGATAAAAGCACACCAGCTTTATTTACAGGAAAAGTAGCCATGTAGCAGTTAGTATTTCTTTTATAGGACCTTACTGGGTTTTGTTCTTTGCACTGGGAAGCAATTAACTACTGAATATGTAGGGGAGAACCAAGAAGCTTATCATTGTATTCTATGAATATGCTGCAGGTATATCTGCTTTGTAGCTGCAGTCATCCACCCACAGCCAAAGGCCCACTGCGAGTTATTTGAATAATTCACATTCATTACAAACTGTCAAGGGTAGAGCGCATCTTGGGCTGGTTTTGACTGCCTGTGAAAGAAATAGGGAATGAGATTGTAGGCTTTTGTGTAGGAACAATAATATTTTCATCAGAAAGTTTTTAAAACTAATAATAACTTCATGTACACCAATAAGTGTTCTCCACGGATTTTTTTTTTCACTTATTAATTACTCTAAGTTCTAAACACTTAATATCTAACACTGGAACCTGATCTCAAAAAATTTATGTTTTCTATTATCAGTAATACTTGGAAAATTTTGTTTGAACAGGCTGCCCAAATTATTTTTGTGCTTAGTCCCCTGTGACTCTTCTCACAGCCATCTATTTTTTTAATAGAACTGGTAATGTATTTTAAAGATAGAAAAAAAAGTTGATATGCCCCTCAAATAGAAAGGGGACATCAGACAGAGTAGAGAGGTGTAGCCACAGATTTCCAGTAAACTCTTTTAGTCAGTGAAAATGTTGCTTTGCAATTTATATATTTTTGTGCATTATTGGCAGGAGTTGTGTGGAATTTTTAGGTTACTGATGTATTAATAGATAAGTTGGATTTCAAAAGGAATCTCTTTATTGAAAAATTGCTTCACTGTGGATACTGGACAATTTCAGAAATTTTCAGGGTAAGCTAGGTATAAAAATTTCTGCCCGTGAGGGTGTAAGGCAATGTCTGTACTGATTATTTTTTTAACCCTTTCCTGTAAGTTTTTGAAACCTTCATTCTAATAACGAAACTTTGGGATACAGTTGATATTACCACAATTGGGGAATAGTTCTGATCTTAGCTTTGAATGCTGTGTGAGAACTTCAGAAGATTTGTATGAGTGTTAGAGGAGGGTAGCACAACTTGAGCTCTAGTCCAGCTAGCTGCTAAAGTTGGTCAATTTTTTACTCTAATACTTGCATGTAATAAGATTTTTAGTGTATCATTAAAAACAAAAAAATGTTCTCTTTACAGAGAATACTAAATTTTTTTACTTCATCTAATTCTAAGCACTTTTCCATAACTCGATAATGAACAGTTGCTAGTGTATAAGGATGACCTCACACACACATATTTATTACTATATGCACACAACAGTAGAGAATGTAAATGATGTACATTTAGCTTTTATTTTGTTCAAGGTGTCCCAAGATACCTTCTAAAACTGAAGGCGATATTGTTATAGTGCTCAAAACTGAAAGATAGGAGTGACTTTCAATGATCGTTATTAATGTCTAAAGGAAACCACTGTTAGAAATAGGACCCCCCCACCCCGTGACGATTTAGTTTGTTTTCAGACACTGCAGTGAGTGTATCTGCAGTAAATAGATTATTAATAAACTTTTCAACACTGAATCTGATTACAACTAATTATTTTATTTAGCATGAACTGAAATTCACTTGAAGATTTGTTGTGAGAAAAAGATAATTACACATCGGATAGGGGTTAGGCATGTATTTTCATTTTAAATAGCTTTATGTAAGTCTAGTTTCAATATAACCTTCCAGTATGTTAAATCTCAATATAAACGCAGAGTGGGACCACAGCTTTAGTGGGTTTGGCTTAAGAACAAAAACTTTTTTTTAAAAGGTGAAATAGATGCTGTGTGGAATACACAAAAATACAAACTCCTTTTTCTTGTTAAAGCAGGGTGCTTATTATAATTCCATAGCTGTGAGGGAGTTGTAGTATTTTCTGGAATACTCTTAAAGAATAAAGAACAAATTTATGGAAGTATTTGTAAGCAGGTGACCTGATCTAGGCATCAGCTACTCATTTATTAGGCATAGGATGTGTCTTGTTATGGTGTCTACAGTAAAAAGTTCAAATAAAGTCAAAATAGATTTAGGATTTTGGCTGTGTGGATGCAATATTTCCTCCAGTAACTATTTGACTATAGTTACTGCATCTGTCAAGTTTTACTTTATTCTCACCTGATCAAGGCTGCTTTTTCTTTTTTCTTTTTTTTTTTTAGGTTTTAGGATTTTATTTAATCTCTCAGAATGTATTATGTGGCTGTAATTTTTCTATTATATGTTTTAAAGTAACTAATATTTGTAGGCTAGGTTTTAATAAAGGCAATAACGGTACTGCCTTGAAGAAAAAAAATTAGAACTCCTTAAAGTGAAACACTAGAATTTAAATACTTAACAGTCAATAGCATATTTTAGGAAATATGGAAATATGACAGTAATAATCACATATTCATTAAGTAGTTTACTTACTGAAAAAACTTTGCTTGTTTGAGGGTGGAGGGAGGGATTGGTAGTAGGTAGGAAGGAAGAACAGGAGAACAATACCCCTTACTCCTTTTTTTTTTTTTTTTTTTTTTTTCCCCTTTTTCTCCTCCTTCTTCCTCTTACTTTCATCTTAAAATGCTGCGGGAAGAATGAAAGCAGGAACATGCTAATCTGATTTGTTTCAGGAGGCTTCTGATAATAAAGAGGCATATCACAGGTGTTCCCAATCAAGTCAGTTTGGTTTAAAAAAAAAGGTATTTTTAAAATTAGGATTTCCTGTAACATAGACAATGCGAGGGTCAAGCTGATGACCTATATCTATGTTTGGGGATCAACCATGAAACTGTGGGTGTTGGAAATATGTTATAATACATGACATTTTTATTGCAGGTTTTGACCTTTAAATAGAGAGCTGATTTTGGAGAACGGCTTACTCCTGTGATTGAAAAACTCTCTGGAAGGTTGATGGAGCATGAGCATGGTATATATTATATTAACATTTCTCTTATTACATATGTTCTTTATTTTAAAAAATGTACACTGTAGTATAACTTATTCAGAATATTCAAAATAGGCCAGTTCTGATGGGATTGTTCAAGAATTTATTATTTGTTGAAATAATTCTTCTTTACACTTCTCCTGTAAAATTATAAAACACTAAGTAAAAGTATTCACACAAGCTGTGCTCAGAAGGAAATGAAGTGGCCAAAAATATGTATAAAAAGCTGAGTTTGCAACAGCCTTGATCCATTTGAGCTATATAAATTCTCTATATAGTATTATTCTCATATTCCTGTCTTGGGATTTACTCCAACTGAAATGTTGCTAATCCAAAAACAAAGTATGGATGATATAAAAAAAATTATTTTTCAATAACTTTATTTTTTTTTGTTGGGAGGGTGTGTTAAAGAATAGAATAGAGAGCTGGCTGAGTGCATTTCCATGTAGTGTGTAAAATTTGGTTTTAAAGGCATTAATAAAGTAACTACCTGACAAGCAAGGAAGCAGAAAACAGAAAAAAACAGGTTTTCAGAGCCCTCCACCATACCAGAATAGTCAGAAATTTTATTTATTTACCTTATTTGTTGGTAAATAGATATTATATAGTAAAACACTGAACATTTAAGAGGAATTAATATGGACTATGCTACACTCATATTGCAAGTCCTGCTTTGCACTAGAAGTACTCATTTGGCTGAAACTGAGAAATCTATTCAGAGTAATCATAACCTATCTACTCATATACGAATAATCTTAACTAACCATTTACATAGACAATTGAAATTAAAATAGTAACTGGTCTTGGATTGAGTAAATTTGTTTAAATACTAAATGGAGTAGTAAAATCTGTAAGACTTTATCTTCAGCAGAATATATTACAGTACAGCAGATTTTATGAACATGTTGTGACTTTAGCAATTCCAACTTTCAGCTGGAGTTCAGTTTTTATCCTTAATCAAATCTGTCTGTCTTCAAAAGCACATTTTTTTTGTAGGAAGTAATTGTACCATAAAATCAGAGAAGTTTTAAAACCCCAAAATTTCAGTTTATCCCAGTAACTCCTAATTTCTACCAAGAAAATCCAGCGAGGTGTAAATTTCATATTTCCTCATTGTTGTAACTAATGGCTAGTAGAACCGAAGAATTACTGGAATTTACCAGTAGCACACCTCCTGTTATAGAAGTATTTGAGGCAGATGGGTTCTGAATATATTTTTCATGCAATGCTATGATTTTAGGGTAGATAAGGCCTCCTAGAGAAAATTATCAGTTAAATAAGAAAACTTTGAATACAGAAAGTATAGGAAGTAAACTTTAACTTTATATAAGCTTTGAAGTTTGTGATTAGTGAGTAGGTAATTCTTTCAGTTTTAATCCTTTCTTTATGTGATTAAATACACAGTGAAAGTACTTCTATTAATGCTGTAATCGTGTTTGGGTAACATGCCTAATATGCTCCCAAATAAATAAATATTTCGGTCTGTCCAGAAACTGCATTGAATGTGCTGCACTTCTGTTGTTTCTCCTTTTTTCCCCTTTTTTTTTTTCTTTTTTTTCCTTTTTTTTTCCTTCCCGCCCCCCTTTTTTTCCTAGTAGCTTTCTTAGAAAAATAAGGATTTCAGGATTTTACTGAACAGTTTGAGCTTGTTCATTTTTTTTTCCTGTACAAAAGCAGTTACATTCTTGTTAATGAAAATCAGGATTATATTGCAAGGCAAAGGTATCTAAGGCTCCCTTGTGAGATATTTAAAAGGTGAAAGTTTGATGGAGTGTTCCTTGGTCTGACATAGGTTCAGAGTATTTCTCATAGATTCTTATTCAGCAAAAAAGGTGGTTTCTGGTTCGCAACTGTAAATCAAAGGGATTTTACATTTAAGGCCTAATCCTGCAAACTTTAATATACACAAGTAGTTCTAATGACTCACTACCGTGAATAAAGATTTGCAGAATCATATTCTCATCAGATGCACACTATTTCCTTTTACAAATTTAGTATATATTAAAGTATTTAGAACTTTAAGAAAAGACTAAATGTTTTTTTAGAAAGTGGAAAGAATTTTGCAGTAATGTAGTAATTGAGTCTTACCTGTTTGCAAGCTCTAATATATTTTAAGAGTGCTGCAGTTGTCAGTTATGATTAGAGTCCAGTTAAGGTGTTAATTTGCTCTAGAACATTTTTGTGCTGAATTTTGGCCCATATTAATTTTTTAAAAATTTTTAGAGTGTTTTGTAGTAGTGCTCAACATGGCTGTTTCTTGACCCAAAGAGTAGGTGAAACTTTCAAGAAAGGTGGTGGGGTGTGTTTGTTTTATTTTTCTACTCAGCCTCTCCTATTGTAGTTCTTATTTTAGCAAAACAACCACTGATTTTGTTGGAAGTTCAGCCTGAATTAAGGGCCTGCAGTGCTTGCCCCTTAAAAATTGCTGGTGTGGCTATTGCGAACTGTGTGCTTGACTTTGTAAACTATTTTGCAATAAGTAATTGTAATGAGGTTGAAAAGATAAAAATTTGCAGACTTCTTTACTGGAGTGCTTCAGCTGTGGAACTTTTCGTGGCCACTTCTACAGTTCCTGCTGTAGGTATAACACTTGAGACTGTACAAGTCTTGTTGACTAAATCATAATTTGAAAGATGACAATGCATGCTTATTGCTCATCCAAAAGGAACTGTTGCAGATTACTTTTACAGTTCATTTATTATTTCTATAAGGACTTCTCTTGCTTGACAAAGGCAACTGAAATAATTTTCCTGAAAGAGATAGGTAGCTATAAAAGCAGCCTGTGCCTAGTTTCTATAAAACAGGTAAAATCAACCATTGTTTGAAACCCTTGTTTGATATCTTAGGCATGACTGTTTTAAGTTTTAAATCTGAAGCAACTGAATTTTCTGGATTTTGTTATTTTAAATCTAGCCCTTCATTATTTTAAAATGGACTTTTGTATACTAATAGATTTAAATAGACATTAATTTTTATTATTACTTCAGGCATTCAATGAAACATGTATATAGGAAGGATTTAAGACTGGCATACTTACACATCATTTTTCCTTGTCTGTTGATAAAATGGTCTTGCTAGGCAGTAGGATAAGGAAAGCAACTGACATGCAAATTCTTTAGGAAAAATAGTTAAAATAAGCGAACTGGGATATTTAAATGCTTATTCTTCTCACTCAAATGCAAATGCATATAAGTAAGGTATTGCCCCCTTTTTTATTATTATTTTTGTTTAATTTCAGCAAAAGTCTAAGCAGCAATTTATGTAGACCCATACATTGAAGCTTTAAGTGGGGGAATGAGAAATGTAATCAAAGTTGTTAAATGTCCAAATAGTGTATTGATGGCTTGCTAATACACCTTGGTTTAATCTGCTGTTTGCACACCAAAAACAGGGCACATATGAAGATGCAATTGCTGATTGAGTAGTGTGTTTGAATAAACCACTGTTTCTAGCTTTGTTAATTTTGAATTTATTTCAAACACATAGATATTCATGGTAATTTTTTTTTCTGAGTTTGTTTGGGGCAGGACTTTTTTTCTTTCAGAAGATAAGGGGATTTTTGTTATTCTAAGTTTTTAGAACAGTATTATAAGAGAATTAGTTCTTTTTATTGAAATATATTATCAAGATAGCCTAGTCAAAGCAAGATATCAGCAATATCTGTTTTTCAATTTGCGAAGTACTTAAAAATCTTAGTAATGTGCAAATTCCTCTGAAGTATTTATACCTTTTCTTTAACCCACTAAATTTTAAGAGCTTGCTTTTTACTTCCTGTGAGTGTCCTGTGGGTTTTTTTGTTTTGGGGATGTTTTGGTTTGGTTTTTGTTGATTTTTTTTAAGTCTTCGGCCAAAGATTTTCATGATTTTAAGCTTACACTTCCTAGTTGACATGAAGACCAATTTGAAATTTTTAAAAAATTTTTTTTAAGTTCCGTTTCTCCCCACTGAAGGAAATGGATTTTAGTATTCATATGAAAGTTAACTTAGATATTTAGAAAGTATTGTAATCATAAACATGATTATGATCTTCCCAACTTTAACTGATCATTTCCTACTTCAAAATAGATATAACATCATATAAGTCACTCCTAGATTTAACAGGACTTCCAGTGGATCTGATAACTGAAAGCATTGGCTTTATAATTTCTGTATTCTTTTGGAGCAAAATTTTCTCTTGGTAGAATGGGTAGATACTGTGTTCTTATGAATGTCATCTCTTTAGTAATTCTGAAAACACTTTGCTTTTACTTGTTGCAAGTTAGTCCATATTTTAGTCAAGCTCAAAAACTAGACAAGGAAGATGCTCCATCTGTTGTGAAACATTGCAATGGCTGTTGTTAGAAAGTCTTTCTCTAAATGAAAATATATTGAAAAGTTTATTGTGGACCAGGGTTCTCTTTTGATACTGTAACACTTACTGTCAGCATTTTGCACAGGCTTAAAGAACTCCAGATCCAAAAGAATGATGATGTACTGGTTACTCTGTTCCTGTGCTCCCTAAAACCAAAAGACTTTTTGCAGGTTCTCAGGAGAAGGGAAAGTGATGCTTTTAATACCAAGCACAGGAGTTATTAAAGCAGCACTCAAATCTGTACTTTTCTTTATCTGTGTTAACACCTAATTCTAAAAAATATTTTTCAGCTCTCAGTCAGAGTGAGGGATTGTAGTTGATTGTAGTTCTGCATGACCAGAGTATTTTTTAAACAAAGGGTCATACGCTCATCTTTAATTCTATGTATGTGGAAATCCACAGCCTGTATGAGATGCAAGTGTTACTAATATATTTTCCATACTTCTTTAAGTCCCAAATTCATGACCTCTCTAAACAATTTAAGAGCAGATAAAATATAGTTTGAAATAAAATCAGAGGAAAATTCTTGCCTTCTCTTCCTAGTATTACCAGGTTTAAAATCTGGATCTTCATGGTGCCTGTTTTGCATCTAGGTTTAGGGTGTAATGAGGAGACTCTTGAATTAGCAGTGAGAGAATAATTCCTTTCAGGGTATTAGTACTGCTAAACTGTGTTCTGCTGATACCAGCAACTCTTCTGTTTTTGTTGATGTTTTGATCCCACCATAATGATGGTGAATTTGGCTGTGCATATTGAGTATTTGCTTCAGAAATTGATATTTTTGTGAAACTGCATAAAAAAGTCACAGAAATGTAAAATACAAGCTCATAAGTTCTCTCTTAAATTTGTTGTCCTTAATTTTTTTTTTTTTTTTTTTTGGCCATTTAGGTATACAGACTTCTTGCATTTTTGGTGTGTAAGACTTAATTTGTCAACCTCGCAGTCTTCTGACCTGAAAATGAATTTGAAATGCTGTTCAAATTTTTTTGTTTTATTTTTTAGCTGCATATAACTTATGTTGCTGACCCACTTTCCGTTATTAAAAACCTGAACAGAATTTGTCATTGAGGTAGGAATTAATGAAGTCTAACACTAGAGGGCAATTCAAAGCAGCAGCTTACCCCAGAACAGTTATGGGTGCCTGTGGCCCTGAGATGGAAAAGAGGGAGCCAACAGAGACTTTCCCAGGGTCTCCCCCAGGCAAAAGCTGCTCTTTGTGGTTACCCTCCTAAATGGTTTATTTAACTCACTTTTCATATCTTGGAGTACTCAACTGAATGACAAAGAAGTTAAGCCAGTTCTTATGCTTTGCTGAATTACAACTTAAGAAACATCTTCCACAGTGTCTTACCCTGTTTGTTCTTGCCACTTTGAAAAAAGGTGTAACTTTCTCAGTGGTGGGTTTTGTTTGGTTTTTATTTGCTGTCAAGTGCTACATCAAATTCTTGGAAAGATACTGGGTTTTGGGGGGTAAGGTAACATTACAGAAAAGCTTAAATGTCTTTTGTTAAGTACCAAGAAAAATGGAATATATGGTGAGTAAAATATTTTCTTACCAAATACTGCAAAGTTAGTCAAATTAAGAAGACAGTATGAATAATTAATTTCATATTTAAAAATCACACACATACACAAAAAACAAACCACACGACAACCAGGATAAGGCATCAGATAGGTACTTTGTGTCTATAATTTTATCAAGTAAAATAGAATGCAAAAAAAAAAAAGTTTAAGATCAGCAATAAAGTGGTATATTTAATATTTAACTGAGTAGAAGAGATCATCTGTGTATATAGTACACAATTTAAACAATTTATATAACAGTGCATTACATAATAAATTGCAGTTTTCACTGTTGCAGTGTTCATTATAGATTTACAGAACATCTTCAATACTTGTAAATAATAACCTGTAATGCAAATGATGGTGTCGTGGTTCTTGAAAAGCCCTCTAGTATTCTTATTTTAGCAATGCAAATTTTCTCATTTTATTGAAATGTATGCACCCAGCCGTGTAAATGCTAGTGGCACAGTACAAATTTGAAAACAAAGGGCATTTTATATAAGTGTGTGTGTGAGTTTATGTTGTCTTTCTATCTAACTTTATGTGCATATATATAATATATATTTTGTGTGCTTGTATATAAAAAAGCTAATCTGTGATTAAAATAGCATGTTTGTTTCTACACTCTGGATCAGTTTGTCAAGTTGTATTTTCTTTGCAGTCTTTTGCACAACTTACTACAAATGTCTAAAATTTGCTTTAGCTGCTTTCAAGTTGTTTTTTTATAAGGAATATTTACTTGCAATCACTCTGGCAGTGCCACAGATGAATATAAATATTGCAGTGCATTGTTCCAGTAAACATTTACACCTGTTTTCTGCAGGTCTGATCAGCAACTCTAGTGCAATTTGAAAATATGCAATCTGCTGCAATGATGTGCCCAACCTTTACTGGTGCTGGCACCTTTGAAAGAGAGATACTGTATAACAACACAGTATGTATAGTCCAGCAATGACTGACCTTGATCAATCTGTCCAAGAAGAAAATAGTTTTCTTGGTTCTTAATTTGCAAAATGCACAACAGGAGAAGCAAAAGAGCATGTGAAATTTACCTACAAAAAATTGTTAGGTTCTCTGGGGTTTAGGGGAGATTTTTGGTTTCATTGTGGGAGTGCATCTGAGGAATTAGTTGGCAGTCATGCACAGTGATACAGAGGTCTTCATCACACACATGGACTATTGGTTTTGGAATGTATTTCTATGAAATCTGTCTGATTCTAGGTGATTAAACTAAGCACTCATGTAAGCTTTTAAGGAACTGACCCCTTAGTCTTTTGCAGATAAGACACTACCATTTTAAGAATAAGCATTTTCATGCCAGTATGACTCCTCTCTTTTTTTTTTTTCCTTTTTTTCCCTTTACCAGCTTAATATTTGGCCCTAAATCAAAGAGATAAGTTCTGTCATTAACACTAAAGCTGTCTTCAGAATTTTGTTTATTTGAACAAAGCAAGAACAAATGTGTAAGTACCAGCAATGTGCAGACCAGGATTGCAATATTGGTCTGTTCTGTCTTTAAGCAGGTGGTTTCATGTGGCAGGCTGGAAGAGAGACTCTTTTTCTTCCCAGCTTTTGACAAAAAGATGACGCATATGACTCAGAATTAGAAGGGGAAATCTGCCAGTTTGCATCAGTTCCTTAACTTGTGGGCTGCTATTCACCACAAGAAAAATCAGTATACTCGCACCAGTGCTTCTTGAGAGATGAGGAGTAATCATTTCCTTCAAAAAGTGTGGGATGATTGGAGTAGGCCTTTCGTATGTTACTCTAGGCTTTTCCTATATTAAGGTATTTTTCAATTATATTAAATTTTTAGAAAGGAAAAGACCACAGATAATTTTATTAAATGCTACATTTCATAATTACAATAGGAACCAGATATTATAGCTTAATGTAGATCAAAAGCAAAGCAATTTGTTTCATTAAACTTCAGTTTTGTTGGCACTGAAACTCAGCTATTATAGATCTCCAGAGTCAAAAGGTAAGGGGTTTTTTTTGTATATATTTTTAACCTAATTCCACATATCTGAATCTCCAATTCCAGCTTTTAAGTATGTTAGTAGGACTGAAAAAAAACCAAAATAGTCACTTTGAAGACAGAAGCCATCTATTTTGAAGGGGGAAATCATTACTTGAAGTATGGAAGATCTGAGTTTTCAAAATGTCTTGCTTTAGACCTGCTATAAAAGATAATGTAGATAATTCTGGTTGTTTCATATAGGTTTGGATTATGATGGAGAGACACTTCTTGCCATACTGGTATTGCTCAAAGAGCATACTGTCAAGTAATTTTTTATTAAAAAAAATTCAGATGCTAGTTTTCAGAGATTCAACATCTTTTAGGTTTGTGGGCATTTATTCATTTGAGGGTACAATTTTGACTTTTTTTTTTAACTACTTGTGTACTTTGAGTATTGGATTATAAGTCTTTTTTCTTAATATATTAACTTCTAGTTAATTCAGCATGGTTTTACTTTAAGCTTGTTAGTGAAATATTGAAAATCTAGCTTAATATAAAGCCATAAGAAGCACCCATCATCCTTACCTTGTGTCTTTTTTTTTTTCTCCCAGTGGATAAAGTTCCTTTCATTTGGTAAAACCATTGTTATTGTTTTGGAAGAGCATGTTCTGAGTGGAGTTTGTTTTCTAGCTGGAAAAATGAAATTCACTGCTTACCGATCTGTATCAGCCTTAGGAAGCACCATTTTATTTTGTATTAGCTCAGTTCTTTGAGTAGTGGGTCTCATTGATGGAAAGTGGGAACCAAACAAGACATGTTTTTGAGTGGGAGTACACAGATCTGTGTGTTAGTATTTATTAAGATTAGTAGTATTCTATAATATTTCACAGAGAGGTGGGGAAAAGATTGCTTCTCCAGCTACAACTGAATAAACAGTAAGATAACATAGCTAGGAATCTGCACCTCAAGGTGTTATGGACACCTGAAACTTCTGATGAAGTGACTAATTAAATAATCAAGTTGTAGAAATACAGCTAACGACTGGAAAAGTAGCAGTTACTGGGGGGTGTTCCTCTGCTATTAACTAGTGGATTCCCTTAACAGTTGAGTTGATTTCTTCAAACAGGTCAGTCTCACCTTTCATAAGTCATGCTGTTGTCTGGCATGTTATAGAAGTCATGTAGGGATAGTGTTAAGAAAAAGACAAATTTACTGCCTGAGCCAGAAGGCAGGTTTACAAAAAGCAACTTCTTTCAAGACACGAAAAGCTCTTTGTTCTGTGGCCTTGGTCTTTTTGTGCTTTGACCCTTATTTTATAGCATTGTCACTCTGACCTTAAATCTTTGAAAGCAGACATGCAGCAAATTCAGCCCTTTACAAGTGGGGTTTCATTCTGAGCTATGGGCCTGGTTTTTATCTTTAGGCAGTATAGTCCCATACAATACTGAGACGTAACAAAATCTCAGTTTAAGATTTGTGGTTTGCCATAGTGTAAATAATTATTGTTTATATATAAAGCAATTTTTGAAAGAGTATATTACTTTGTTACTGGCCTGTGATTTGTAATTCTTTACCAATTTGAGATAAGACATCAACTAGGAAGGCAGTCTGTCTAATATTGTCTAATATATTTTTCACTTTACCAGAAGTACTTTGGAAATTGATCCTATACACAGACCACCAGGGTTTCTGCAAAAGCAACTTGAATATTTTGTTGAGGGCAAGAAATGCTTTGCTGTACATTCTAGAGTTAGAAGATTTAAACAGCAATACTTGCATGGCCTTCTTTCATAAAAGACGGTGCCAGCTTAGGGGAGCAAAAAATTTTACACGAGGCCTGTGACTGTTACATGAGCAACATTTTGAGCAATTAACATGAGCAATTAAGTTCTGAGAACTTAATAAAGCTAATTTTTTTTTAAAGAAAACTAGAAGTTAATGAATGTAACAGAAAACAAATAGTTGATAGATCTGAATTTTTTTTTTACAATTTAATATGTTTAAGAGGAGAACCTGTTTCCCCGTCTTAATAACTACATTATATAGCTGGTTTGTATTGTACAGTTATTGTTGTTTGGAGAGGCACTGTCACATTTTCTTTTATCAGTAATGATTCTATATATTTTATGAACTTTAGCTGTAATAATAGGATAATATTTTCTGAATGTAATAGTGTAAAAATCTAAGGCTATTATTGGAGACCTTGAAAATACTCTTTTAAAAATTTTTTTTCATCTGAAAAAGTGTTAGAAGTTTTTTTTTTTTAATACTTATAGAGAAGCAGAAGATTACATTTTTAGACAGATCTGGCTTTCTTTTTGATAGATCCAGTATATTTACTTTTAATATTTTTTTTGTGATAAGACTGGGTGGAGAGGAACATTTTAATTACTGCTATAATGAAATATAAAACTTACTTTGTAGAACTTAGAAAATAGCTTCTTCGTTTTTTTTAATTTTGTATGTGTCCTTCCAAGCAGAAAGAATGCTGGTACAGATTGAAAGTGTTCACACAGTTTTTCTTCCTGTGTGCTTGCCAAAGGTGCAGAGGAGACAGATTTTTAAAAGTTGTGTGCAAGCTATACCAGTGCAGTCAAGAGGGATCTGGAAAGGTTTTCTGAAATGCAGCTTTTACAAACTCTGCTAGAACTTGGAGCTTGTTACACTTTACAAGTTCCCTGTAAAGTGTTTCATATAGCAATCTAGTTAATGCTTCAACTTCTGACAAAACACTTTTTAGAAGCCGGGAAAAGAGGTGGGAGGGGTTAGTCTTATTCACTTTTATTTTTAAGCTAGAGTTGATTCTAAAATACACTGATAATATACCAAAGTATACACTGATAATTTTTTGTGTGCTATATCAGCTTCCCATAGTTATGCTTTCTTTAGCTAGCAAGCTATAAAAATTGACATATTGTAGTTGTTCAAGTCAGAAATGACTACCTTTAGTTTCTTGCCTTTCACAGAAATCCACTGCATTCTGTTTGCTACTCCTCACTCCAACAGAAGCATCAATATTGCAGAAGCAAGTAACTGTCTTCACTTTGGTTTGTCTTCCTGAATGCAATCGGCGGGGGGGGTGCACCTCATACAAATTAATATATGAGTCAAGCTAGTGTAAGCAGTAGTTGGAGTCTTAGATGAAGTAAAAAGGGTGTAAAACAGAATTTAATGCTGAGAGTCCTTAACTGCACTTCTAAATTGCCAGGTATTTTTATACTTCTGAATTTCTCAATGGTTTTACTTCCTGATTTTTATTTTTAGCTGGCTTTGTTATTTCATGTTTATCTTATGCAGTAGTTCTCCAGCTAGTCTAAATCTGTTTGTTCATGATCCTTGGAGAGATGGCTGGACACATGATATAGATTCTCCAAATTTAGTAGCAGTGAATTTCAGTAATCAGCAGTCATCTGCTTCACTTTAGTTATTAATACTTTACTTTGCAAAAAATGTAGTTCTCCCAGCTTTTGCCATGGTTATATGGAAAGTATTGTTGACATAATCAGGAAATAGTTAACACACAATCTTGTTGTTGTTGCTATATTGAGGTTTGTGCTACCAAAACTCTAAAGTGGTGTGAGTTATCTCTGTTCAAATATTCATCTTTTTGTTCAGAGAATTATTTAAAGCATTATTTGTTTGGGGGTTTTTTTACACAACTTTATAATAGTCTTAGAAATATTCAGCTGCTTGCCAGAAAGTATGGGAGGACCTATTATACATGGAGAGTGTGCATCAGCTTGGTCCTGAATTACTGCACCTCTTTGAGGTGAAGTGAGGCAAATTTATTGCTGTGTTAGTCATTTAATTAAAAAAAACCACATGCAACTCTAGCAGAAAACTGCTACGTTAGAGACAGATTTTTATTATTTATTTAATTATATTTTTTCTTTTTAGAACTGCAGTCTTAAACACGAATTAAAAATCTCACTGTTACTTCAGGAGAAGAGCAATCAAGGTATATAGTTTATTCTCTTAATTCTTCTTCCTCTGACGAGAAAGTAAGCTCAATTAAGTTGAGTGAATTAACTGAGTATCATAGGTT
The DNA here is from genome assembly GCA_013397795.1 of Orthonyx spaldingii. Taxonomy (NCBI): domain Eukaryota; kingdom Metazoa; phylum Chordata; class Aves; order Passeriformes; family Orthonychidae; genus Orthonyx; species Orthonyx spaldingii. The sequence continues at coordinate 424,302 of VZTJ01006609.1, forward strand.
ATACCTGAACCAAATAATTATGGAATAGTAGCTGAAAATACACTGATACCTTTAAAGTTAATGTTCTGAAATATTTCAGTGGAGTATTTTCTTCTTTTAAAAAATACATGCATATCACTTTAAAGATTGCTGACACCACAAATTAGATGGAAAGATGGTTCCTTAACAAAGAAACAAGAAGGCAGGAGTAAAATAATATACTTCTAAATCTAAGATTTAAGAATGAACAGGCATTATAAATTCTAGTATGTTTGCAATATAAATACTGCAGTGTTGAGTAAGCATATGACAAAAATAAAATGAAACTATTGTTTTAACTTGGAGGGAGGGGTGTAAACAGTGTATGAGAAAGATACAACAACATACACTTTTAGATGTTACAGTTTTAGAGAATGGAAGTGTTCCGATTTCTTGGTAGTGAACAGTGAGATTAATTCTATCTTTTTCCTAGATTAATTCCATAAAACCCCAGCAAGTGTTGAACTGTCAGTGTGTTTATTCATATTTAGTGGTGTGTTAGTGGCACTGAACTGTGAGAGGAGAGCTTGGCAAATTCACCAGCAGTTGTCCAAAAAACTACACTGCAAAATGTCTTGTCTAACATAGAAGTAACTTACTCTATTAATGGAATGCACAGAGCAGGACACACTTGTCAAAGATGCCCCACTTCATACTGTGCCATCTCAGTGCAAACTCTGTCTCTTTATAGTTAAACTAAGCTAATCTGGGAAAACTGAGGTATGGACATGTAATTGCTGATGTCAGGGCTATGGAGGAGAGTAGCACTGGTGGACAAATGTAATGCTTTATACTCTGGAACACTTAAGTCTTTCAGGTTCACGTTCAGTTTTCTAATTTTAATCTGAAATAAGATTGGGAAAGGGTCACAATGAACAGTGAAGCAATGACCTTGCTTTCATACTGGATCTGTGTTTTGCATTAATAAGTATAAAAGCAATGGAATATGGTTGTGTGCAATGGTGTATAACACTATTGATGAGGAAGAGGTTTTGGCCAAGAAGTGTCAAGAGAGTGCTTTTATTGTATGAGCAAAAGGCACAACGTAAATGTTTAATTTTACATCATGTTCTTGGGTATTAGAGACAACATACAGTATTTAATATAAAGACCTTGATATGTTTTACTCCAAATCACTGTCAGTCAGATTGCAGGCCTAGTGATACCTTCTGGATATAATACATTACATAGAGGTTTAAGGAGCTTATTAGTAGTTATAGTAGCACTTAAGGAGCTTATTAGAATATATAGTAGCCAGAAATTGACTTGTAGCTGGTTTTCATAGGGTCAGAAAAGACTGAGTTTGGCTTGGTGTTGTCATAAACTCTTAAATATAAATAATAAAAAGCAAAAATTATATTTTGTATTGGGCTTGGTCTTTGATAAATCAACTAAGAAATACTGAAATCAAGGAAAGGCTCTTTCATTGCTTGGGAACACTCCAATTGCTGAAACAAGCACAAATACATATACACAAACATACACTCTCTTTTTTTCTTTCTCTTTCTTTTTTTTAACAGTTCCAGTAGGTTTTTTCAGAGCATTCCTGACTTGTGTATGTGAGCCTGCTTCTGTGGAATTTCAGTTTTGCATCTTCAGAATCCTTCTTCCTCAGCAGAGCTCTTGCTTTTAGGGACTTGGGAAATGTCATGGAGCTGCCTGCATACATGATTCCCAGCTTTTATTGAGGTCTCCTTTGTCTGTCTGTCTCTCATCCACAGGCTTAAGACATAAGGATGGAGGTAGGAGAAGCACTCTTGGTAGCAACTATATTGACTTTATGACCAAAACATAATGGTACACAGCTTTGTGCAGACACTCCTGGATTTCAGTAGATTCCTGGCTTAGCTATCAGTATGCTTCTTATCTTGGACTTCCTCATTTTATCCTTTTCCTGTTCCACAACCCCTTCTCTCACATACACTGCCTTGAATTTTATGTGATAATTTGCTTATTCTCCTTGCAGATGAAATCTATTTTAATAGCAGTGTAGAAAACATATAGTAACATTGTGTTGAATTTTGGGTTGATTGGTTTCTTTTGGGGTAGTTTGTAGTAAAGTTTTAAAAAGGAAGCAACACAACACCCTCCTAAAACATTTTAAAAAAAAAGGAAAACACAGACAAACAGCTCAGGATGTTGTAATTCATATAAGGTTTTGTGTTCATGTTTTGTATGGGTGAGTGGAATTACCTGCAAGTTTCTTGCTAATGTACTTCCTGTAGAAAATAGCATAATAGTTCTGCCAAATCTTCATTTCATAGTGTGTATAGTTTAATTTTAGAGGGATTTAGTTATGCAATAGGAAAAAAAACCCCATACTTAAGCTAGGACCTGAAAGCAACCAGGCAATTGAAAGAATAGTATCAGTTAAACACATGGAGTTTAAAATGAAGAATTTGGCCTGAATGTAAAAATGAGAAATGCACTTCCAAAGGAATTAAATGTTGCAGCTGTCTTATTTAAATAATTTTCTTTCCATCTTTTAAGGTAAATCTACAAGTACAAAGCAATATTTTTTCTTAGTAGAGAACATTTTTCATGCACTTTTTCCAGAAAAGTTGAAGTAAATCTCTTACTGCTGGCTAGCATTTTTGCTCACATCTATCTTTATATTTGCCTTCCGCATTAAATATATATATATATATATATATATATGGTGGAGATTTTGTCTTTACTTTTTCTTCTCTTGGCTTATGCCTAGCACAGTTTCTTCAGGGGGGAGACCAACTGCCAGAGCATGCCTTTACAGTTTAGGTTTATTTTGACTTTGCACTCCTGCTCTAATTCACTATGGTAAGTTTGGTAAGTTGTGCCTATTTAATCTAGCTTGCCTATTTCAGCTGTCTGATTTAAAAAACAAACATAGGTAGTAAGAGCTGGGGTGGGGATAAGTGTAAATATAGCTGTGCATTTGTAAAATATACTGGAAATGGCTCTTTGATACAGTTCCTGAAGTTGGTATTCCTACCTGAATAAACTATGTAAAAATGTTGCTGCAGTTACCTGTAAGTTTACACTGGCAATCTCACTTTAATTGGCACATTTGTGGTAATGGACTCTTCAGCAGATATTGTCATGTTGTATTACTGTAGGAACAAAAATAGGAAGGGAGAAAAGAAAAGCTCCCCAATCTTTCCCCGACGTGGCCTGCCAAATCTCTTTTTGTGCTTCCAGATAGCCCTGTTAATTTCCAGAAGTTGTCTGTCATGACCTGGCTAGAAGGCTTATTGCAATGGAGTGGAGTGCTTGGGTCCATGCTGTGTAAGTAACCTTTGTCTTAATAGTGTAGTATAAAAACACCAAAGAAAGCATAAATCATTACTAGGGGACCAGTAAAAGGACTGCACACATTTAAGTCCCTGGCATTCTTTAGTCTCAGAAAAAGATACCTAGCAGGGATGTGAACTCCAGACCTCTTGCCTACTTTAAGTAGCATGGTCATTCTAGGCTGGGGGCAGATGAACTCCTGCTCATAATAATAGATAAGTTACTATTCTTGCTAACAATCTGTTGTGGGTTTTTTTAAATTTTTTTCCCCTTGGAATTAGTTAAGACGCTTCTGAGTTTGCCCAAGAATTGCAGTAAGGGTAAGCTGCAGAGCTAACAAATGACTTGAGGACTGATAGAGTAGTTGGCACAAGCTTATTTTTAAATTAGCTCTTATTCTCTTACATGTGAAAGTTGTTGGGGTTTTTTTTCCACATCCAAGTTTCCAGGTAACCAAAAGTTAGATTAGAAAATCACCCAGACTTTTTTGTTTTCTTTTGAAGTAAATATCTGCATAATCTTGAGTTCCTTTAATCAGACACACAATTGTCCAGTTCGTGGTTCATGTCCCATTAAGGTATTGTGCACAGGTGACAATAAAGTCTAGAGCTTCACTGTCAATAAACAGTCAACTTGGCAGTGGACACATGTTTTATAAACATTTTGTAGTTTATTAACACAACTGATGTTACTACATGAAAGCTAAAGTTTAATAAGAAAATTCTGCATTCAGCTCTCAGTGTATGTTTCTGTTACCTTGAAGCATGGTAGACACCTTGGCATAACGTAGCAGCACATAATGGTTTGTGGGTTTTGAAAAGGTGCAGGCCATATTGTGCTGCCTCAAAAATACAAGGATTTCATCACCCTGAAGAGACATACCACTTATGAATTAGTCAATCTTGTGATGCTGATGTCTGTCATACTTTAGCAGCACGTAAATATTGGTGTTAAGACTGTAAATATCTCCAGTATTAACTGTGCTGCTGAAGTAAGGCGAGCCACTTCTGCACGCGAGTCATGGAACAGGACATTGCATGTATTTCCTATGCCTTTTCGTTGCTATAAATTTGTATATTGTTTGTATATGAACACTTTCTTAGCTTTTTTTTGTATTTTCATTTATTCAGAAACTATATTTAGAGCTTCATAGTATCTGATTGTAAATATAGAATAGACATATATATATAATTTTGCTTTGGTTTATCTGAAAACTGAACTTTTTAAAGGAGCCATCTCAAGCTACACCTGTCTAACAATGCTTTGGTAAGTGTGTTTGTTTATATATTTAAAAATTATAAAAATCATGTTACTATAATTGTCAGTATTTCCTTATTAAAACTCTTAAAACTGTGTTCATTTTTACAACCTTTTCTAAATTAGTGCAACTGGGAAGTTGTGGTCATGCTTTTAGCAAAGAGAACTCATAAAGAAAAAGTGCCTTCCAATTTTTCTAACAAAACTTATTAAACACTTCATTTCTTAAACCACTGGGCTGTAGACAGGTAACAGTTTTATGGTTAGAAGTTTAGACTGTGTATCTGACTGTGAATTTACTAATTTTTTTCTCATCTTCCACTAAGATTTTTCTCTTGCAGGAGAATCTTTCATTGAGATGATTGAAATTGCTGCAGTGAGAATGGAAATTACTTGGGCTCCTTTCCTTTTAAAAGCTGCATGCAAGAACTGTGTGGTGAGTCAAATGTAGACTAATGGTTATGTAAATGTCACTAATTTTAGGTACAGATCTGAAAGTGTGTTTCCTTTTAAGATTTTATTTTCTTCACTATCATGACTCAGTATCACTTGCTAATCTAATTTTATTAGCCCTGTTGTATTTTACCATTTAAAATACACATACCTTATTTAAAAAGGTGTTCACAGAGTCAATTTAATATATCATATAGATGTTTTAAAAGGAGGAAAGAGGCTTATCTGCACTGGAGATTCGTTTTGATTTTAGCCTTCCCAGGCCTGCTACTGGTGCAGTTGCACAGGTACAAACATGAAGTAGATTAATTTGAATCCAAGTTGTTACAATTTATAAGTTTGCATTATTTGACTGGTAAAAATCACGCTCTCTGTCTGCTGCTTGTATGGATTTAAACTGATAAAATTACTAATGGCTAAAATTTCTGATTTAGTTCAGACCTGAACAGTTCTCAGTAGCAAAGCTATGCAGAAGTAGCCTACAGCTTTTCATAAAGACCACGTCTGTGTGCACATTTACCTACTACAGGTCTCTTAAGATACATGACCAAAATGAGGTTGACTACTTAGAAAAATTATTCTGTCTCAAAGTTGCATAGCTTTCTCATTGAGTTTCTTCAAGTAGCACTGTGTTGTATTTGCTGATTTGTAACTGCTTAATATTAAAGACCTGCACATACATTTCAGCCATTTGAAGACTTAGAAATGCTTGAAAAGGCCTTGAAGTTCACTGATTTTTTTTCAGCATGCTGCAGACTGGTTCTTGCAGCGGGCCATCCATCCAGTTACTCTTGTAGATCTAGTATTTTAATGTACCCAGGATTTTTACCAGGGACTTCTATGAGTAGATGTGAATCTAAAGAGCTGATCAGAGACTTGAGAGCATACAACAAGTCTATTTGCATGGTTTTGTCAAAGTCCAGTGGCCAAATCGTTTGTTCCTGACTACTTCATTGTGCTTGTGTTGGCCTTTGTGCGAAGAGTGAGACAGACTGTGCTTCCTTCTGGTTCACCATGCAAACTCCTATCACTGGCACAAGGGCAGGAAATAGCAGGGAGCAGGAAGGAGCAGAAGGGCAAAGGTTGGACCGCCTTGTTTGGTGGCTCTAGCGGCTTGGAATAGTTCAGTGACATGGTGAAAACACAGTTTGAGCATTTGCAGAACCAGAGTTCAACTGAGGAACCAAAGTTCCTGTCTGGATTTAAAAAAGTACTTCAAGTGCTTATGAAGGCCTACTCAAATGATTCAGTTCCTAAACCTTTGAAAAGAATGTTACATTTCTCACATGGTTCACAAGTGGCTTAATATTAGCAGTTACATTTTCCAGAGGTTTGCCTGTGTGGATGGTGCCATAAGCTGTGGCTGCATCGAACTCACTTTGCAGTGCAGCTCTGGGGTCCTAAGGACTGTGCCTGATGTAAGAAAGGAAGGCTCACTGTTTTCAGTTCAGGAGCTTATTTTCTGCTAGGCTTAGGATCTGTATGGGGAAAAGATGGATAATTCACATAAAAGGGAAAGAAAAGATAGGCCTGCTTGAAAATAAACTGAGACTAATAGCTGTATATGAGTGAAGACAACTAGTGTGAGAGGAGCGTGTCTAAAAATCCGATGTTTAAAGGTTCCAGCTGAGAACAGATACGGGAAGGACAGATCTGATGAACTGGAGAATCAGAAGGATTGAAATACATTGGCAAAGATTGGGCAAAGTTTGTTTGTTTACTGAAATTGGAAGAAGAAGCATCCTGATGGAGAGGATCTGTCTTGAGACAAAAAGAACGAGTCAGGCTTGGGGAAAGGAGCTTACACTCCTCACGTCATTCCTAACATTCACTGGAGTGCTCTGCACCAGATCCAAAAGGGAATGCAGACTGTTAAGTAGTAGCTTTTGCTGTCATATGGGTAATCACTGTCAATTTCATCCCCCTCATCATACTCCAGAGAAGAGGGCAAGCCTATTAGTACCCTCAGGATTTTGGTCCTGAAAAGAAATCTGAGTAAGAGTAGTTAAGGTTGTAAGGGAGATCTCTAGTTCAAACAGGGTCAGGCAAAGCAGTTTCTTTAAGGGCTGTGTCCAGTCAATTTTGAATATATTCAAGGATGGAGACTCTGCAGCCTGTCCTGTTCAGCTAGAATTTCATGCAGTTCGTTTCTTACCCGTTGCCTCTTGTCCTGTCTGTGGACACAACTGAGAAGAGCCTGGCTATATCTTCTTTACTCTCCCGTACCCCCACCAGCAGGCATTTAGAAACATTGCTGGGATCACACAAACACAAGCCTTTTCTTCTCCAGGCTGGAGTCTCAGCTCGCTCAGCCTTTCTTCATGTGAAAGATTCTTCAGTTCTCTCATCGTCTTTGTGGAAGTAAATAAAGTGCTTCATCTAATAAGGGGAATTAGAATTCAAAGGAGGAAATGTTTTTGTGGGGGGAAGAAAACAAAGTACAAGCTAATAACTGTAAAAAGAACATGAAGATCACAAAATGAAACACTAAGAAGTTAGATAACTCCTGCTTTAAGATTCTGCAATCTTCATTTGCCCCCTTGTGTCAGTGTAGTATGAAGCCATCTTTGTGATCACACAGAATATTTAATCTATTGATAGGATCAGCCTGGTGTGATGCTGGGCCAGGGGAGATGTTTGTGGGCTGTGCAAGCAAGAAGCCTGATGTTGCTATAGGTGCTGCAGAATTTGGTAAAAAATTCTATGGGCAATGGAACAAATGGCTGCAAGTAGAGGAACCCATGTATTCCTGGTTATGTCAAGTGAGAAATCCTAAGAATTGGATGTGATGTTTATTTTTCTGCCTTTATTCTCATGTGATGCTGGACAAGTTACCAGGCCATTGTTTCTGTAGTGCTTATATTGTGCTCTACATTGGAGGTGTCTGATTTAAGACTATCATGTCTGAAAGAAACACTGGTGGTTCACATTGGTAGCTGAGCTTCTTAGGAGTTGTCATTTGAATTAAAATACTCTGTAAAGTTATGTCTGCTGACAGTCTCCTGTCTTCTTAAAGGGAACCTCAAACTGTTGCATACTATGGTAGTTTCTACACCTCCATGTCACATTTAAAATAGGGGTAATGGACACATATCATGAAGGGCTGTTGGCTACTTTTGTTTAGTAGCTGTACTACAGTAATGCATTTCCTCATGGAATTTTCTATGGCATTTATTAATTCTGATTTCAGAGAAAGTGGTAAGTACTGTGCATCTTTTAAAGACCAGATCAGCAATCAACTTTCCTTGTTACCAGCTCAGGCTGGGAAATAGTTTCCATGCTGTTTATTCATAGTCTATTTCTGCAGTCCTTTGAACTCCAAAATACTCTGATTTGTGTCCTGTCTTGTCACTGATTCATTTTGCAAATGTAACTGTTATTATTAAACACTTGTGTATGCCATTTTTTGAATGTCGTTTTTATAAGTAACATCATCAACATTCTGCAAAATCTTCTATACACTAAAGGTAAGGTATGTGTTTGAACTTCAGCATATTTGACAATAAATTCACCTGTGAAGATTTATTTTCCAGAAAGAATCAGCTAGTTAAATTGTAACAATTTCTTAATGTACAGTGGTAAGCACTGCGTCTTTAAAAATGTAAAGTGACTTATACCTATGTATTTAGGACTTCTGCAGCCATTTTCTTCAAATTTCAAAGTCAATTTTCTTGGTACTGCCTATGGCATTCTTTGCTAACTGAGAGTGGTCTGTACTAGAAATTTGGATACAGTCATCTGAAAATGTTTCAGCTTTTCCCTTAGTCATGGTATCTTGTTAAGCATTGGGGAAGTTTCTTCTAATCAGGTAGCAATATTAGCAGTAATGGTTGAAATTTGAAGTGTTTAGACTTCCTTTATCTTCATCACAACGTACTGCCGCAGAAGTCACAAGAAATGATAGAAATATATCCAAAGTGGTGAGCTGCTATTGTACCAGTTTAACAGCAGCAGCAATTCATCATGTAAAAAACAAACAAAACATTTGAAATGTATTTGAAGGAAAACTTACGTCTGAGATATATGTGAATCTCCTTTCTAAGGTGGCAGTTGTAAGCGTGTATCAGAATAAAATATTTAACTATAAAGAGAAAGAAGAAAAAATTATGGGAAAATGTTGAGTGACATTGCTTATCTTTCTCTGAGGGAGATAATAATCATTGGAGTACGTCTTTTTCACTCTAAATTATTTCTGTTAGAAATTATTTAATGATCATCAGGTGCAACTCATTTTTTCCCACATTTTATTCACTTAGAATAGCTCTGTGTTTGTTAATATATCAAATTAAATTTGTTATATTATTTCTTCCTCTTGATGTAAAATTTGACCCTTATATTCAAAAGTTCTGAAATTAACATATTAATTATAACAGCATTTATCCAGTTTGTATCTTCAGTCTAAAGTATACAGTGCTGAGTAGGTGAAGGCTTAGTTTCTCTTGAGAGATAGGAATAACATATCCATAGTGTTTTCTTCTGCTGTTTATAGCCATAGGAGTCAGACATGGATAGAAAGCTTCACATTTCCCTATGTTTCTGCAGGGCAAGCATGTGGCTTTACTGCCCATTAAAAAAACCTTCTGTCAGCAGCTTTTACACTTTTAAGTGGTTTTAGGAGTAAAACATTTTGGAATCTCTCAACAAATACTCAAAAAACCTTAAGTATTATAAAATTTGAAGTATATAAGGCTTAAATTATAGCATATAAAGTCTCAAATGTGTAAATTTTTAATGTTTTGTTGAAATAAAGGCAAAGGAAGAGCTTCAGGGGTTATATTATTTGACCAACTAGAATAGTTAACAATAATATAGGACTATGGTTCTATAGCCTTGTGATTCTTGAGCCAGACAAGTTTGGGAATGAGAGTCTTCTTGTTTCCTTCACTATTACCCTGGCTCTGATATTTCCTTGGTGGTTTCACTGAATGACTTCAGGTTAGTTTTTGGTAAACTTAGCCAGCTGAATGTGCTTGCTGTAGGCAACAGTGCCAGCACCAAGAAAAGTACCCTTCACTCCTGGGACTGGCACTCCAGTTTTAAAGTCCATTTCCATTGCTTAAATCACTGTAAGGAATATTCAGGGCCTTATTCTTCCTTTCTTAACACTACTACAGACAGACTTTATCTCCTCTTTAAATCAGTATCAAAGGGTCGAAAAACATCTTGGTCTATCTCTTTTCTTGTACAGAAGATTGGTATCAACATAGGAAACCAGCACAAAAATGCTCCGGTAGATACAGCTTCTTAGCATATGGAAGCAGCTGTGATATACCTTTCCTGTTACCAAGACAATGTGAAAGTCTCCCTCTTTTCTAACAAGCAGTATCTGTTATATTCAGACACATCAATAAATACATTAAAACTAAGTTATCCATCTATAATGCAACTTCCAGATCAAAAATATGAGATTTCCAGTAGTATGAGACAAAGATGGATAAGAACTCTAATTTTTGGAGGTATGAAATCTGTTAAATGACTTGTGCTTCAATCAGTTTTTAGGAAGGGTGCATAAATTATAGGTTGTACAGTCAGAAAAAGGATTTCACTGCAGATTTGATAACATCGTGTAGCCAGACAGCCCCCTGTTGGTTGTATTTTTGTGGAGGTTCTAGAAAGAAATTGTACTTGAATTCAACTGTTCATTGCTCTCAACAAGCGATCTTTTTCAATCCCATATCACAAGTAGAGAAAGTGGAGGGAGAAGAAAAATGTATGTGCTTATAAAAACTACCTTTGAATCAAGTTTTCTCTCTTATGTATAAGAAATGTTAAAGCTTGGTTAGAGTGTCTGCACACAGTTTCTTAATACCTTTATAGAAGCTTATATTTAAATTGCTGTAGTAAAAATGTAGAGCAGTACTTTGTCCTTGCAGTAAAACTTAAGACTAGCATGCTTTAATATCACATTTACAGCCTGACTAATCCAAAGTATTTAGCTAAAGTTGTGTCAAGAATGCAGGGGTTTAAAACAAAAGTTTGTAAGGTGGCAGTGAACTAGCCAGGTACAGTCTTGTTTAATGACTGAGACTCTCTTGCAGACATATCTATGAGAGCTTCTGCTATTTAACAAGGTACAGTTTTACCAGGAGGCTTGGGATTTTTTAAATCATGTTTTCTTTGCTTTAAGATGTTTTTTGCATGTCTTTTAAGTTGCTACCAATGCAACTAGCTGCATACTTCCAGTCTGTGTTTTCCAACAATTGCAGGACACTTATTAGGCATTTTGGCTTTTTTTTTCCAAAGTGTTTATAAAGAGAACCTAAAATCTCTCTTGTAATTGTCACTGTATATCCATGTAGTGATGGAATGCTATAGGTACTGTATGAATGGTAGTACTGGGTGATGCAAGGATTCCAGAAAGAGCTCTGTCACAGAGGCACAGGATCTTCTGCTCTGGGATAAACAATACAGAGGTTATCTTTTTCTGCACCAGGTATAGCTAAGGTTATTACAGCTCATCTTCATTTAAGGAATTGGATTTGTGGCTGAAAATCCATAGCTGCAACAGTGCTAGAGAAATTGATGTGAGAATTAGTTTTCTACTACAGCACAGAAGACTAGCATGATGCCAAGAAAGCCAGAGGGCTTAAGGACTTTTCTCCCCTCAGAACATGTTAAAAAAAAATCTGTGATCAGATATCTTGGAACAGCTGGCAGAAACAAGAGGGTAAGGCTACATGCTGTGATTGAAAAGGGGGAATGGGAAAGATTGGGACAGAACAAAGAGCTGGTTTAAAATTGTCATGACTTGCTAAAATCCCTCAGAAGAGTTTTAAGAAACTGGCTGAAACAATCTCAAGGCAAGGGGACTCTTCCATGAAACAGAAAACCTGGGTTTCAGAGGTCTGAGGAGATTCAAGTTCACATCTCTTGTTTCTGAAAAAATACCCAGTGGAAGTTGGCCACAGATGTTCCCCATCTTTCTTGTTAAATCAAGGATATGTGCAAAAAAGAAGTCACAAAACAATTTTGTTCAAAGGTTGTTGGCAGTAATAACTATTACTGTTAGCAGATGAAAGCAAGCTGCAGGTAGGATTTCAAAGGGTAGTGGAATTTGCTTTTATTGGACTAACTGTGCAGTTCCTTGCATGTTCCATATTATTTTTTCTAAGATGTTTCCTGAAGTAATAGTAAAGCGAGCATACAATAAATATAATTACCCATTAAAGCACACTAAAGGAATACCTTATGTTTCCAGTAGATGAACACTGAGATAACGAAGTATTTGTGAATTGCATCACAGTCCTCTGTTATGCCAAAATTCTGGGGCTTATTGCTGAAGAGAGCACCAGTAATGGTGGCTTTAAACTGCTTTATGCTCCTACATTCTCTGAGTCTGCTGAAGATGGAAAGCAGGGAGCAGCCTTAACAAAGCTCATGGCTGGTCAGCAACCAGCAAGGGGATTCACCTCTTCCCTCCTGCAATCTACCCTCAAACTGCTTTCTTTCTGTGTTTTAAGAAGCTTTTTGAGTCTTTGGGTTTCAGGAGTTTTTTTGTTTTGTTTTACGGGAAAGTTTACAATCCCCCTCATAAATTAGCAGCATAGGTAAGAGCCTGTTCTAGGCTGAAGAAGATTCAAATAACTTCTTTCTGAACAGGATACTGTTCAGAAAAATTAAAATACTCTTCCTCTTCAGAGGAGTGGCTACTTCATTCCCAAATTAGGATTAAACTTCAGCAGTCTCTCATGGTTCTTGGTGTTTCTTTAAGTTTTAGTTTGTTTAAGCAATTCTAGTCATTTAGAACATACAAATAAATTGCAGAGCTGTTGTATTGTGATCCCATTATTTTATGCTTTTTCTGGCATAAAGTAAGTAGCCTGAGAAAAGCGCTGCCTTTTGCTATAAGTGTATCTCAGTTTCCTCTAAAACTGCAGGTTTTTCTCTTTAGCACTGAACAGTTGTCCAGAGCCATGGAGATTTTCAATTGTAATTGACAGAATCCTAACTATATCTCTATTTTTTTCATATTTACTGCAGGAGTCTTAAAAACAGCACTTGGTCCTGGTGATTTATAGTGTTTGAGTTTCTCAGGCTTTCAATAGGCTCTTCTTTTGAGACATGTGAGCCTGGGGAAACTGCTGTGAATCCCCATAAGGCACATCCTTGAGAGAGGAATTTCTGTGACACCCTTTATGTTAAAAGCAAATAATTTATATTGAGCTTCTTTACCTGTTACACTTTCTTTCATCTGCCTCTGGATATTACATAGACAAAAAAGTCCTCCTGAATTCTTATATCTTTAAGAATACTTGTAATTCTTCTCTCTGTGTGTGCTGTGCATTGATACAGGGGTGCTGCATGCAGCCATTGGTGCCTGTGAGTCTGGTACTCTTGAACAGCAGAATATTGTTCAGCAGCACCTGTGAAAGCAATAACTGCATTTCTTTGTGCAAGAGCAGTGTTAATCCATCCCCTCATTCTTCAGACTACCAGTGGCTACAAAGAGTTTTTCATTAGCCAGTGATAGTAGTAATTTTATTTTTCACTAATCTTCATTAGTCTTTTCTTACTTTAGTTGCTTACTTGTTTATATTAACACTTAAATAATTTAAGATGTAGTTAAGAAACCATATCATTTCTGGTTTGTTGGGTTTGGTTTTTTTCCCTTTGGTTGGAGAAATTGCTTCAGCCTAGGAAGAATTCCATGTCTATGCATACCCCATGCGAGCACGACCTCCCTAGCATTCAGACACTTGCTGTGTAATGTAGTGGTGTCATTAAAGACTGTCTACTTAAGATACACTTTACTTGAGTGATGAGCATCACATGAATCTTCTAAGAAGGCTGAGCAAGCAAAACATCTTGCCTCAAGATGTCACAAGTGATACAGGCACCTGGCCTCTGGTTCTAGTTTGTCTGAGCAGAAACACTTGAGAAAGACCAGAGCTCTTTTGCTTTTCTAACTTCTTGTCCTAGGCTGTCAGCAAGGCTCCTAACATGGCTAGACCTTGATTAGATGGATACAAGGAACGGAACGTTTGCAAAACAGATCCTGATTTTATCCTACATAAATTCTTCTGAAGTAAGCACAGCTCAGACCTGGCAACACCAGGCAGTCTAATGATGCAGCGTTGGAATTTTCATGATACATGGTCTACAGTTCTTGGATTCCTTGGCAGCCATAATGCTAGAGAAATTATCAGTAACAATGTGGCACCAAAATTAGTTCTAGGAAGGTTGAATCACCTTTGAATCCTTGAGCTTCATCAGAGAAATCCAGCTCTTCACCGTCAAATCAGGCTCAGAATCACCCCTCATAAATTTCAATGGGTGTCTGGCCTTCAGTATTGATTCAAACATTCTCTACTCTGCTGGTACTGAGAGATCATGTTTTATAGGTTTCCGGTATCCTGTAGGGCTAGTTCCATATAAAATACTCCTGTGCCTAGTCAGAGCCAGAAGAGGACTGAAAGGTTCTTCTGTACAGTTCTGTTTAGATGGACATCCTACACCAGTAGAGAGGTAGGTGTGGTTCACAGTAGGCAGCTTATAGAGATGGGAACTGCCTGTGTTTCTCAGCATCTCACAGATTCAGAAGTGTTAAGGTTGATAAAGACCTCCAAGATCTCAAGTCCAACCATTAACCCAGTGCCACTGTGTTCACCACTAAACCATATCCCCAAGTGCCATGCCCACATGCCTTTTGAACTTTCCCAGGGATGGTGGTTTCACCACCTCCCTGGGCAGCCTGTTCCAATGCCTAACCACCCTTAGAGTGAAGATTTTCCTGCTATCCAATCTAAACCTATGCTAGCACAACTTGAGGCCATTTCCTCTCATCACTTGTTATCTGGGAGAAAAGACTGACACCCACCTTGCTACAACATCCTTTTAGGTAATTGCAGAGATCTTGTTTGTTGTTCCAGGTGTAACAAGTGACAGGATGAGAGGAAATGGCCTCAAACTGTACCAGGGAGGTTTAGGTTGGACATTAGGAGGAATTTCTTCTCAGAAAGGGTGATTAGACATTCAACGGGCTGCCCAGGTGGAGCCACCATCCCTGGAGGTGTTTAAGAAGAGATTGGATGTGGCACTTGGTGCCATGGTTCAGCTGACAAGGTAGTGTTGTACAGTTGGTCATAGGTTGGACTTGATCTCAGAGTTCTTTCCCAAGTTAATTGATGCTGTGAAAGCTGCCTCCAATGACAGCAAATATTGACACCTAGAGCAAAAAGATGCTGAAGTTTTATCTCTGCTGCAGAAAGAATTAACTTCTGAAAATGAGGATCTCAAATAGCGTATTAATAGTTAATATTGCAAATGCTAATTTGAAATGATAAGAATTGCCACAGACATCTAGAAGAAATTTAGATATGGTGCCGTAGAGAGCCTTTGTGGCAGTAGAGATTTTTCCAGAGACAGACATCTTTATGAAAAGTGTTTCTTTTATGGGTTTTCTGAAGCACAAAGAGCTATTCAATGCTTTGCATTCTCTTTGTATAGAGAGGGTTGTACACATACTTCTTGAATCCCCAAGACAAGTAAACACCATTTGCCAAGTACAGGCATCACAAGAGCATAGGCTTTCCAACCCTGCAGCCATACATGCCCTCCATCAAAGCAGCACAAGACTTAAAGAGGGAAAAAAAGACAACTTCCTTGTGCGTAGCAGTTCACCTGCTTCTTTCATCTACCTGGCAGTGTCTGTTTGCTCCAGAACATTTGGAATGTTTTTTTAAGTTGTACCTCTTCCTTTCAAGCACTGAAGAAGTTTTATAATGCATTAAAGCCTAGCAACTGCCACAGAGATTTGTGTATTCTATTTTAGTCACTCATTGACTCCTTTTGGTCACAAGGTGTTTCATGAGAGCATGTTAGATCATTAGTAACACTGCTTCTTTTCCTATGGAAAAGAGATCCCCTTTTTATCTCTTAAAAAGGAAAGGGGAAATGTGGTAGTGACCCAATTCCACTACAGTATTCACTTTGGCTGTCCTAGATCTCAAGAGATGTAAATACGTACAGCTGAAAGATTTGATGCAGAGAAAATGTTTTCAGCCTGCAGTTTATCACTACCAAGTTAGAAAGCCCTGAGAGCTCTGAGCTTTCGAAACAGTCATTTCCACACTGTTACCCGTCCTGCCTGAAGGAACTGTGTGGTCTTTCTAGCAGGCGTCATTGCCTCCAGTATAAGACCTGTGTGCTTGTCACTACCTGTTTCAGGAGAACAAAAACCCACAAATGCATGCATGTACTGAACACTCCAAAAGTGATCTAAGAACTGTCATTATATCCTTCTTCACTCATGGCTTTATGTTGGTCCTGAGGGTAGACAAGAGGTCAGCATAGATCCCTCCACAAGAACAGAGATGATCCAAACCATAGCAGTGTGATGTTCCATTAGCCTTCTGCGACTTCACATAACATTCACCTTTTCTATTCAATCTCAGAGCCTACCTCAGAGGCTCATTGAAAGCTTGGATTACGGGTCAGAGGGTGGTGAGGCACTGGCATAGGTTGTCCAGAGAAACTGTGGATGCCCCATCCCTGGAATTGTTCAAGAGCAGGTTGAATGGGGCTTGAAGCGACCTGGTGTAGTAGAAGGTGTCCCTGTCCATGGCAGAGGGGTTGGAACCAGATGATCTTTAAGGTCCCTTCCAATCCAAACCATTCTGTGATTTTATGGGTTGGACTTTCAATAGTTTGGCATAAGACACTGCTACAGCACAGCTTGTGAGGACAAACTATAGCCAACAGAGGAGTTGCTCAAGTGTTCCTGTGCCTGCTAGGGCATTTTCCAGCCAAGTTCTGCTGGGAGTCTCCGAAAGATGAGTCTTGCAAAAAGATGATTGTTTGCCCATCGTTCTTCCAACATGTATTCATAGAGATTTCAGGACTGCATATGGACACCATTGAAGTCTGGATTGCACTATCACACTTCAATTGTCTAAGAAGTCTTATAAAATAAGAGCAGAAAGCAGTTTTAGCTTAACCAATGATGGAAGAAGCTTCTGTTACATCAGGGGCCATGCAGATACAATTTTTCATTTACATTCTTGATATGGCCATAATTAAGCTATTAATGTGTTCTGGGGATCCACCAAGCCTTCTTTAGAAGATAATGTTTTGAACAACTATAGGTAGCAAATGAATATTATATGGCTTAATGATAAAATTGCAAATGGAGAAAACAAATAGTAAACCAGTCTGTTCCAGGAGATCTATTTCCAGTTTATGGAAAATTAGGAACTTACTGATAGGGTTAGTACTCGCCATAGTGGAACTGACATTGAAATGAAGGCTACCAACAGGACATATCCAGTAAGTATCCAGGAGGCTTATCACCCCAGCACTACCAAAGCAGTGCTGTTATTCTGATCTTCAAAGTTTGTCTATTTGACCTCCAAAAGCTTAGGTTTTTTTCCAGATGTGAGGTATCAACATGACTAATCCATCTGATGTCTGGATCCTGCAATGTTTCACTTCACAGCATGTATGCAGAAATTACATCCTAGTAGAGAGAAATTTTCTTCTTCATATATGCAAATTATCACTGGAAGATATTCTACAGATGCATTAACCTAACACATTGGAAAAAAAATAAAACATCACTATAGTCTCATGAACATTTAAGTCTCCTGTCCAGGTTATTTTGTGCCATTTCCAGGTTTGTATAGCAGCTATTACCCACCCATTTGTTCACGCCCATGAGATCTGCTTTTCCTTGTCCAGTGGCATTGAAATTTCTGGCAGCTCTGTCCTCTCCTCAATACAGTAAGTTATGTTTCTTTGGTCCCACAAAGGCCGTGACTCTTTCCAGCCTAATTTTATTCTTTAACTTCCTCTCTGTTATGGGAAAGAAATGAGTTTGCCACCTTCTGTGGATCTCTGCCTGCCCTTCCCACATAGCCCCTTCCTCTGTCCCACTAGGACCCGGCAGAGGAGCGAGCTGGAGACATAGTAAAAACACAGATTAAAGGATAGAAGGAGGGATCAGCATGCCTTCTGTTTATTGTTGAATACAACATTGTAAATAAACCGGTATGTCAGCAATTATTTTATTACTCAGTTTAGATATCACTGGGGAACAAAAACCATAAACCAGCCTTTTCAGAAGGTCCTCAATGAAAGCTACAAACTGCCTTTGAAATTCAAAGAAAACTCAGTTCCTGACTCCAAAGTACTAGTAAAATCCCAGACTTGATGTTTCCAATCTATTGCTTTTTTTCCAATGGAGAATCAGGATGGAACAATGTTGCAATATTTAATTCTTCACAGTTTCAGCAAGCACTCAGCTGACTGCTGTTACAGTAACTTGCTTAGAAAGCAAAGCCCTAAATTAATTGTCTACAGCAGACTTGTACACATTACTGTTTCCAACCTTTAGGGCTACATTCATCATCCTTCTGACCAGAAAGAAGACACCAATTATTGAACCATTCCATTAGAATGAAAACAGAATAGAAATGAAGAAAGGAGTCTTGGAAAAATTTACATATCAGATCACCTTTTAGGAGGTTATTTCAGCAGAAACTACATGATGGTGTAGAAAACTGACATTTTTTTTTAATAGAAGTCAGATTTATTTGTATTTTATATGATGACTAGTGATTTACATCTCAGCCACCCATTTGAGAATATTCAGGGCTCCAGGCATATCTCTAGCCAGACTATTCAAATCGTTGTTGGTCCATCCATTTACTAGTTACACCAAGGCCTTCTGTGACTAATTATGGCCTGACTGCAGCAAGAGAGGCAGCTTCAAAGAATGGGAATCTTCAGACACACTAGCAGTTCCCTTGGTTCCCAAATTCATTATTTATGTGGATTACATTGAGTTGACAGATTTAACTGGGCTGTTGAAGATACGGTCAAAGAAGCAGAGTCACTCCCTTCCTTTTTATTGTCTTCTGAAGACATAACAGTCATATGCATCTGCCACTAGAGAGAGGAAGTTCTCCATCACTGGACTTCATTTATGGTTTTATATGCTGTTTCAGTAGCATTTGGGAATAGATCAATATAATATTTGGTAGGGAGTTGTATTTCTTCATGATACACTGTAAATCTTTTATTGAAGGTACTCCCACTGTTTATTGTTGAAAATCGATAAAAATAAACCTTGTCAAGTTAAATCCTGGCAATGGTTCAGCACAAATCAGAAGGAAAGAGTAAGAGGCAATGAGCCTCCCTCCTCCTGGATAATTCCCAGCTTGTTTCTCAATGAATATTCAGTAACACTTTCCAGCAATCTGAGAACAATTTTTTTTTTTTCTTAAAAAGCATTCAAAGTTATGAACACTTCATTGTCAACCCAAACAGGACTTTTGATGCACTCTGCTGGCTTTCTGGTACTGAATTTAGCTGTGGATCAAACCAAGTATTGCCCAGGTTGTGTTTGATATACCTCAGACCCACTCCAGAGACTGACAAAAGCACATCAGCCTTGCTCAGGACAGATTAAGGGAGTTATTTTTGAGCACTGGAAAGCTGGAAACCAACCAAAATAGGTAGAAAATGGGAAGAGCTCACTGGGCAGAAAAGTTTCTCCAAAGTTAACAGAAATTACTATCACTGGGCATGATGCAGTTACTCCAGCATCATTGTTTTGCCCTATGGCTATTAATTCCTCATATACAGCATTGTAGGGAAGAGTCTTCTACTACTTCCATGAAATTCAATTATGAAGGTAAGTGAAAAATGGTTTGGAATTATTTAGTAAAGGGGAAAACTCACAGTACTATGGCCAGCACAAAGGGATCAGTCTTAGTCTGAACAGTATCTTAGTCTGTTGTATCAATTTCTAAGGCTTTATTTAAACTTCTATTCTTAATCATTTATACAATCACATCAGTGCTGACTGCAGAACCTATAAGAATGCAGTGACTGCACTTCCCAAGGAAACAAAAACCCTCATGAACTGTCATTGAAATCAATACCCAAAGAACAAGAAGCTATTTCACACTAGACTCTGTCCTTCCTAGTATCAACAGGATACTGAACAATTCAAGTGGTAAAGAAATGACATGTCCCCAAAAGAGATAAGAATGACTCAGGAGAGACTTCCCAGTGTGTGAAGAAGCAGGCATAAAGTTACTTAAAAGCACAATAAATGTAACCAATCACTAGAAAAGAAAGTCAACACAGTGCAAGAACAGGGGAATGGAAAAAATGTGTGGTACCTCCTGTTGGGACATCCAGCAGGCACTACAAGATTGTACTGGCAAAGCCCTTGACAGTCTTGAATATAGAAACAGGATGAAATCTAAGTATAAAGGAGGGGAAAGTGATTAAGTTGAGAAAGTGTAAAGCAAATGAGGCGTTCTTTTTCTAAATCATCTGCCTTTTGCAAATCCTGCAAGCCATCACCTCATTTTAGATGATCTGCCATGTAAACTGCAGTCCCCGTGAGTGGAACAGGATGATGGTGTTACCTCACTGCTCAGTTTCCTTTTCCTCTAGGGCTCTGTCTGCTTGCCTGTTACAAAGCCACAGAGAGCTCACTGTGAGTGAATGAGGGGGCTGCCCCAGCACTGTGGCAGTCCCTTTCTAGTATCTCAGGCAGTGGAAAAGTTTGTACATTTCTGCTGAATCCAGGGAAGAATAAAAAGGCAAATACAGCAGTTAAGTTTACTGAAATCAGCAAATTTTGCATCTTCACAGGAAAAAAAGGAATTCTCTTGAGAAAGTTGGCAATGACTTGAAGAAGTGGATTATGTCAGGAATAACAAATTACTTCATTGGAAAATAAAAGTCTAAATGTCTCAAAATCCCATTCCCATTTAATCAAAAATGGAACTAGATATGAGCAATCAGAGCTTCTGGTTCTGTGGCATGTAAAAGCACGACCAAGTCACCTACAACACGCTGCTACTCTAGCAGAGATTGTGTTGTGAGATACCAGAGTTGAATTGCCTGCTAAGGTTTGGGTGGAAGTACTTGGTTTAGCACATAATCTGGTTTTGACGAAGCAGCTTTTAAAATCACTCAGACTGATAGTTCCCATCAGCCAAATTCGCTTGTACAGCTGTGAACACCTCAGCTGAGCATACACCACACAGTCTGCTCTCTGCTGCATCCCTACTTGTTTGGGGCTTCAGAAGGGAAGGTGCAGTAAAAACATTGGCCACTACTTCTGAATTCCTGCCTTGGTGCCTGCAGGTTACACTGCATACCACTCCAAAGAGGGCACAGAAAAATTGCCATCCTGGCTCAGCAACACTTTACAGTAGCATAAATAATCTTGCAAGGTGGAGACCAGCTGAAGATCCTCCTAGTAAATCAATGCTATTTTTATATTAATTTGTCTGCAAATAAACATAATTTCACCCCTTCATAATTACTGCTATTTAGTTGTACCTTGAAGGTACACAATACCTGTAGCTCTACCATCACTGCTTCCTTTCTCTGTATCAAGAAATGCAGGAAGGTGCTTTCCTTGAATAACCAGCTTCAATTAACTTAATTAATTCCATTAAAGTCGTGGTTATCCTACAGGTATCAGACACTTTAAACAGATTTCTATCAGGTTGTTCACACACTCTCAAACTTATTTACGGAACTACCAGTTTAAAAAAAAACAACAACAAAGTGAAAGCATTGTATAAGAGCCTACTCATGTTCTCTGCAGGCACACAAAGTGACAGAAGGTGACACTTCTCAGTTCAGACCTAAGTAAGAATAAATACTAGAATAACTCTGGGAATCAAAACTTGCTGATGGTCATGTGCTTTGCTTCCAAAGAAGCATAGTGTCACAGCACACTGTTACCAAAGGTAAAGCACATATGGTTCTTTACATGGCAGCAACTTGCACTGGTATGTTTTCCAGAGCCAAATATTGCATTCATAGAATGATGCTGGTGCTAAATAAAAACCTGTGAGGGGAACCAGAAAGTGTTCATCCCATCATAAATTGTTACTGAAATAGCTGTATCAAATATTCATTTTGTCAAAGACATGGAACATGGGTGATGGCGTAGGTTAAAACTTCAGAGCTCTTTAAAGATTGAAGTATTTTGTCTTTTCTTTCAGTTTATTTTAAAAATAAATAATAATTTCTTTAAAAAGTAATCCAAATGTCAATTTTCAAAGTGGCTGCTGCAGCAAGGAAAACAAAGTCACTACTTTTATGGCAGGTGAAACAATCTAATTGTTACTTGGAGGGGTTCTGAAACTTGTTTCAGCTTGCATCACTGCTACTGGTGATAATTTAGGGCATGATGTCTAAACACAGCCTCAAGTCTTTTTTTAACTTTCCCTGTAAAATGTCAGTTTTTGTCTTGCACTTCTCATTATTATTGGCTAGTTTCTCCACCTACAATATCCACAGTCAATGACTCAGCCAATAATCAACATTATCATTTCCAAACAAGGAGTGTTGTCTCTATAGCACAGCAACCTGTGGGGACAGTCATCCCACACAGCTTGTCTGCTCTGTCACCCACCAGTGGTCTGACCTTAAAGCCCACCATGACAGGTTTTCTGGCACAGACCTTCACAGAAGGTCTCCACCGAATCATGGAACAGGCCAGGCTGGAAGGGAACTCAAATGATCTTTCAGTCCAGCCTTTCATGTGAAACGGAGCCCCCATGAAATTATTTAGCATCCTCTTTAAAACTTCCAGCAATGGAGACCCCATCACCTCTGTGGGGAGGTTGTTCAGTGAATGATGGTTCTCACTGTAAGAAATATCTTACTTCAAGACAAATATGAACATATTAACATTATTGACCCAAAAAAACATCCCATTTGAGGTGAAAGCTTTCACTCTTACATTCCTCAACATTTATTACATTGCATAACCTATAAGCAGCTTAGGAGATGTAGTCCCATAATCACATTATTCTCAACCCAGACAACTCTAGAACAAGCAAAGAGGACCTCACTGTTTCTGCTGAACTTCTGAACTTGGATCAAGCTGAAATGCCCCAGAGCAACAGTCAAAGAAAAGAGGTGTCCGATAGTGGCACCAACCAGTATCGGAATAACCATTTCACTGAACTTCCTTAGGGCAAGAAACAGACAGCTGAGTCCCACCACCCACCCCCATTATCAAGTGTTGCAAATAAAGTAATGCATTCACATTATAAAACTAATGAAAAGCCAGATCTAATCGGTCAGCCAAGAAAGCCCAAACAAGTTCTCCTGGGCTGTTTGAAACCTTGAAAAGATGGTATTTTATCAGCAACAAAATTGAGATGCAACTAATGAATCCCTAAAGTTACTGCTATCTTCTTTCCCCGCCTTGACAGAAGGACAGAAGATTCTTAATTTATAAAGCTTCATTAACTTACCTCTCTACCTGAGCTAATTTTGGCATCTTTACAAAGCTTTTTACAGGACTAACATTCCCAAGGCTTTTAAAGGCACTTTTGCTAAGCCTCCCAACTGTGTTGTACTTAACAAGTGCTAAAAAATCCTTTGCACTATTTTGTTTAAAACTGTACAAACTCTTTCATCTGAAGGACTGTTTACCACATTTTCATCCTTTTCATGGTTAAAGTTCTAAAAATTAACTGACCTTCTGTTCACAAAGACTTTATCATTTAATTCTCAGAACTAAAGAGCAGCTTAATGCCACCAGAGTGAGAGGAGAGGACAGAGGAGTGTTCAGCAAGAGACAGTCACACATTATTTCACAGACCTCAGTGATGGCTTTCACAAAGCCACACAGCAGTACAGCTTGGGATGTTCCCCTTACACAGCTCACAGCCAACTGCAAGAGTCAGTAAGCGGAAGCACTGATCAATCACTGGGGCTTGCATTCTTCCTCCAGCCACTTCTCCAAACTGGTGGGATGACAGTTGTATCGAGATGTTATTTCTTCATGTATTATCATGTTTTTAAAATCTACTTACAGATTAGCATAGAAGGTAAAACAATTTTCTAGAAGGAATGGCTGATGCTTTGCGAGTTCTCATGTAAATTTTAGTCACAGAGAAAAACAAAAGGAACTCTTGGAAATGCTGGAATCTGGTCCACAAACCCAGTATTGAATCTGAGTTTCTTTTACTTAGAGAGGGTGGAGCAGTAAAAGGCAAGAAGGCAAATATTTTCCCCCCAAATACTTGAAAGAAAACGTGTTTGTTACTTCCCTCAACAGCTGCAGTTTCAAACAAACAAACAACAAAAAAAAGACCACTAGTGCTCACACATCCCTCTTCTACATTCAAAAGATGGAAGGAAAAGCCTTTATTTCCCTTTCTGTACTTGGCTTCTCCTCGCCTCTGCTATCCTAGAGGACCCTAGGGTTTGGTTCACTGTGATGGTAAGGCCTGCTGCCTTCTTCATCCTTTCAAAAGTGTAGCATTCAACCTTCTCTTCACTGGCGAGTGTCCTGGTGCTTATGAGGCGAAATCCATCTTTGAGTAAAGTGTCAAGCAGCAGGCCTAGCACATTAGTACCATTAATCAGCTTTCTATTATCAGGCTTTATGGAAACATACCTAAAATCAGAAACAAAAAAAGCAGTTACAACACATTTTAACTACTTCGTGACAGTGTAGGTCAGCACAGCTGCACCGTGTTTACAGCAACCAAGAATCTGGATTTTTTTTTTTCCTACTTTAAGGACTACTGAACTGTTTCCTTCATTAAGAGTAATTCTCAGTTCATCCAGTTATGTGCTGGGGGAAGAGCACTTCTCTTTCACACCCTCCCCCACCACATAACTTACTTTCTCAAGAAATATCTGTGACAACCCCCAGCCCGTCTCACTTAACGGAGAAGAAGGGAGCAGCAGGCTCTGCAATGCTGGAACAGTTTGTCAGGTAAATGATGGACAGTGAAGTCAGTTTCACCCCAAGAGCATCACTCTCCAACACACAGGATCTCTCTCACTACAAACAGTGACATTTATTGCAAAGTTACCTTGTACAGCAGATCTTGTGGTAATAAACATGAAAATCATTTTCACATGGCCTCACATGATTTTATTTGATATAAAGTACAGTGTAAGAATCCATCCAGACCTTCCAAGGAGCAGAAGTCAGGTAAAAATACTATTACAAAATATATAAACTGACAGGTGAAACTGTTCCACAGTTCACAGGCAAGTACACCAAACATTCATGGAAAGCACAAGAAAGGCAAAAAAGTCCATGTCACCACAAAGATTAAGGAGATAGAAATTCAGCAAGGCAACATAATCAAATTTGACTTGCTTCATTACTCAAGATAAGCTTTTCTATTGATCTGCAGAAGGAATTTTTTACCAAGTCTGAAGAAATAAATGAAAAAATCAGAAATATTTTCCCCACTACTTAAGTTGCCATAACCTACTCAACCAATTGTTAGTTCATTAAAATTAGTAAGATGTTACAAAGTTAAGGTTTGGCACACAAATATATATTGCTTCACAAATGCAAAGTAGTTTTTATTCTACTTGCTTAGCCAAAGAAAGCTGAAAGAAAGATTAACTTTGTTTGTTTGTTTTTTGTTTTTTTTTTTTTGTTAATAATCAAAAGACTGCTGTGTTGGTTCCTATATTCAGATAGAATAACCCGTCTGGAAATATTTCAATAAAATTTCCATAAAATTCCAGATGTTCTAACAGCCACAGAGGACAAATTAGGTTAACATTTTCTTACACAATAAGAACATGTCTCCATACAATAGAGACATCCAGTAAAAGATTGTTTAAAAAATCTAAGTTGTCATTAGAATACAATATTGCTATCACCAAAATTACTCATACACAGTTATCTTAAAAAAAAATAGAACCTGGCTCTGAATTCAAAGAAAACCCACTGTGAAGCATACAGTTAATAATCTGTCTCTTCTCCCTTCCCCTAACAAAAAGCTCTACAAAAGCTCTGCAGTCCCTGAAATGCTGTCTCAGTTCCACTGGTGTTTAACCCTTCTTGCCATTCTCTGTTTCCCGTTCTCCATATGAAGGCCTTTTGGACCATAAGCTAGTGGAGATTTTAGGCTTCCCCCTTCCCACTTCTTTACTTTGTTTCCTTTGCTTCATTTTACTGGTTTTCATATTCTCTAGAAGGTGATACTGTGAAATTCTAAAGTGAGTGAGAAGAAAAAGGCAGAGAGAAAGACCCAAGAGAGCTCATAAACAAACATCAAGAACAATATTTTAGAAAGCTGAAGAACAGGCAAATCAGTGTAACAGAAATTAAACTGAGTGTTTCAGAACTAGAAAAAGGTAACATTAAACTAACAGAAAGAAGAAAACATATTTCTTTCCGTTTCTTTAAAATGAGCTTTGCTAGCACATAGCGTGCTCTTCTTGAACTGGAAATCACAAAGGCATGCCCATAATGAAAATTCACTCTAGGGACAGTACCTGGCCATGAACTGGTCACCAGCAGAATACTCAGTACCACACTGAAAAACCATGTCGTGATAAGAAGGTCTTTCCAAAGGAAGTGGAACAAGTGGTTTCTGAGAAGTAAAAGGGCTCTTCCAGCCCTGTCCTGACTGCTGCCCTGTAACCACAGTGATCTGCTCAGCTAGTGCCTCAATGGTGCTACTGCAGGAACCAAAGATCCGGAAAAAGGCCTGCATTTCTTGGAGAGAAAAACGCACTTCCAAGATCTCCAGCCTTGGCTTCAGCAAGTGTTCCTGGCTCAGGAGGTCGGCCAGGGAGTAGAGTCCATAGAATTCTGCTTCTCTCTGCAGCCTCTGATAGTCTGAGAAATCAGCTGGTAAGGAGACCTGGAGAGTCCTCAAGAAGTCCATGATGTAACTAAACAAAGCTCCATCTCTGTCCACAAAAAACTCTCCATTCACCAGTTTAAATTCCCAGTCATCGTCATTCAACATCCATGCCAGCCTGGACTCAGGGAACTGCTGCAAGGTAGAAGCCCGGGTTACAAATCTCACACCTCCCACACTCAGAACAACCACCTCTTGACTACTCATGGCTACCTCAGCCACCCAGAAATCATAACTCTCTGATCTACATGTCTGTGACTTCATCTTTCCTAAATTGCAATGCAGCTGCAAGAACCATTGCATGCTTTTAGCCAGTGTTTGGAGCGAGGTGTGGAGCAGCAACAGGATTCCCAGGCAACAAAGATGTAAATATCATGTACAATAGTTTTGTTTGCTAGGTTTGGTTGCTTGGAAACTTTGATTCTTGGAATTTAATGTTTTATTTTCAAAATGGGCAGCTTGCAAGGACTACTGGAATACAGTGAATTGACTGTTACAACTTAATGAAACCTTGAGAGAGGCCAACGAATATTCCCAAAGTATGGCACACATTATGTTTGTTTCTAGAAATGTCAGTTCAACGTTTTCATTCCAAACACTGCTGCTCATAGGACCACTGCAAAGAGAGGCTAGATGTGCTTCAAGCAAGACATTTCAGTACCGTATGCTCCGAAAGAAGGGCACTTCAGAGGACTCATGCTTAAGGTTCCCTTTAAATCACTGTTATCTAAGGCCAAGTCAATGCAACCAGAAAATTCAATTAGCTCCTGAAACAAGATACCCAAAAATACAGTAACAGCAGAAGAACCTATACAAGGTTCTTCAAACACCACCAACATCCATGCACTTGTTATAGCACACAACCTGTTCAAGGAATCATCCAATCATTTCTCCTGGCTTTTAGAATTGCAGTCTGGAGAGGCAGAGAGGGTTAGGAGACCAGCTACTGTACCTGCCACCTCTGCAGGGCTAGAGCCCAGGCTGCCTTCCTGGGGCAGACCCCTATGTGCCCTTCACTGCATTAAGTTCTTTAAGTTAAGGCCAGTTTTTAAGAAAGTGTGGCTTCAGAGAAACATGGATCTAACAAACAGCTCAGTTACCCCAACAATTCGATGTTGGAAAAGTAAACTACAAAGTATGAACTGTCTGCAAAGTACATACCATTACCTCTAGAATTTATGCTTGCCCTGAAGATACATTTTCATATAGAACACATAATCTGAATGCACAGGGTAATTACAACATGTGGTTATACAAAAAAAACCAAAAAAACCCAAAAAAAACCAAAACCCAAAACATATAGCTATTTCAGAGAGAAGTAACATCATCAGATAGAAGCTGGTTCCAGAATGTGAATGATGCACGCTGCATTTTGCTGTGGAAGGGCAGTCCTCAGCAAACCTGTCAGCACAGTGCTCATCTCAATCACAACTGTTCTTCCTCTTTCCAAACAATCTCCCAGTTAGAAATAGTTTTTTTTAACTACAATCTTTTATCTTATTCTACAATTACATTAACATCAAACTAAGTACACAGTTTGCCCCTATATTTTGGTAAGAAAAATGATCTACAGTGAATAATGCTCCCAAAATCACCACTGAAAGAAGAATCCACAAACAACGTGTTATTTCTAAGCTCCATTTCATCTTCTGGTTTAGGAGTGCTCAAACTATGTGAACATTATGAATGTTTTGGAACCACTTTGAATCTTTGAATGTTTTCACCGGAAGTCTGAAAAGACCATTAATTTAAGAAGTTCCATGTTTTCTTCCCCAGATCTCTCTTAGTTCATATATTCCAGCAGACACTTCACAACAGTTTATATTTGCACACAAACTGTGCGACATTATCCAGTACAACCAACGTGTAGTTTTTACACTTTTCTCTTAAAAGTGAAGCTCCATCTGTCATCTGTTCCCAGTAAAAGACTGCATGATCTGCTATCTCCACGGTATCTGCCAAATAGGACAAGCTAATTGTAAAGAACTGAGATTTCCAGCACTGAAGATTGTCAATGACTGACTCCACAAAGGACATTCTGGTGACAGCAAGAATGAGCAAGAAAATAAGAGAGTTCACTATAAATCTGC
Organism: Orthonyx spaldingii; assembly: GCA_013397795.1. Lineage (NCBI taxonomy): Eukaryota > Metazoa > Chordata > Aves > Passeriformes > Orthonychidae > Orthonyx > Orthonyx spaldingii. The sequence continues at coordinate 453,004 of VZTJ01006609.1, forward strand.
GTGAAAAGACTGAGGGAATCTTGAATTTGAAAGTGTTGTTTTCCTGAGGCAAGGAAAGTTTGTCCACATCAACTAGTTTTATTCCATTCCATTGGCTGGTATCAAAGCTCTTCATTGTGGGACTGATGTCCACAGTGGAACAAGGTAAAGGGGTTTCTTTGAGCACTTTGATTTTTTCCCTGAACTCCTGCATCTGTTGCAGAAATATAATGGGTTCGGACACATCTTTGAAGGCCTCTGCAATGTTAAAAGCCATCCGCTGCTCTTGCAGAATCGTGTTCAGTTTATTGATTTCCGGATCGTAGGCCTGCATCACTGCAAGCTTCATGGTCTCAAAGTCAGAGAGAATCTCATTTCTCTTCTGCTCCAGTGTGTGCTGCAGCTTCTCAAAGAACTCCTTCACTTTGTCAGAATCTTTCGTCAGCATCTGCAGAGCTTTCCTCTTACTGGTCTCTAAGGTATCCAGCCGTGAGAGGGCATCTCCACAACGCCAAGTTTCAAAGCCCTGAAACAAGGTTTCAAAAGCCCGCTTCTCTTGGGAATAAGCTTCTTCAATGGAACAGAAAACATGCTTTGTGTGGTCACCACGGGTGGCACAAACCCCACAGATCAGCTGCATGTCTGTCCGGCAAAAAATGTTAAGGGGTTGCCCGCTGTGCACTTTGCACACAGGCATTTTTGGAGTCACTTTGATTTTGTTGTACTTCTCCACAATACCTTTCAGGGAATAGTTGACCTGCAAGCTGTTGACTCCAGTAACAGGAGTCTCCTTCCTGCATGTGGGGCACTTGAAAGGGGATGGCCTCCAAAGCACATTCCGCACATTTCCCTCAAGAATTCCTTCCAGACACTTTCTGCAAAAATTGTGTGAACAGGGCAGGACACGAGGATCATCAAACAGGCTACAGCAAATGGGACAGGTGAGATCTTCCTCTAGGAGCTCCATCATATCCTAAGAAAGAGAAAAAAGATAGTAACAGAACTTACAAAACTTATTTCTCCCTCAGGAAAACCACACAAAAACCAATCTCCATCTGAGACACGTCTCAGTGAGAAAAGGATGTATTTTTTCCTCCAGTATCCTTAAGATAGAGTCTCCACTGGGTTTTTGCGGCCAGTCCCCATTAGCTGTTGTATCTGGCCAGCAAAAGGCAGGCACAAGAATGGTGCAGTGCTCAGGCAGAACTGCTTTTTTGGACTCTCAACTAAAAATGCTGGAAAAGAAGGCTTGCCAATCCCAGCAAGGATTCCGAAAGAAAGTAACTCGTGTACTCATAATGACAGTTCAAGACTTACATCTTTCCTTGCTGATGCAATACACAGAAACAGGATTGGCACAGAAGATACCCAGCCAATACGCCCTGCTAAGATTTGATTACTCTCTACTTGCTCCACTCATCCAAAGCTTCCAGTTTCAAACCCCATGCACTGCTACTGTAGACAATACTAAAAGTGACTGAAAAAGCCCAGTTGCAGTGTTTCTGCTGCTACAGAATACATGATGTGTCTTTTTGCTCTACTTACAAGACCAAAGGAGAGTCACCACCCACTTGAAGAATTAGCTTTTCTCTTGCTCCTGCAATATTTTTAAATAACCAACTGAATGTGTTACTATTGAGCTATTCAGCACAAAGTTAAAATACTTCAAATAACAGCTGCCCATAATCCTTGATAATTCATCATGAAACAAAACTGCTAACCATTTTTACTCATCTGCAATCTCTATTTCCAACTCCATTCTCACAGCATTCATGCCTCAGCAATTTCTTTCTGTGGAGATAACCTACAGCAAGAATATTTATCGTGTAATCCTTCCTACTGGAAAGTCTCAGTGAAGGGACCCAGTGCACTACCCTCCCCCTGCCTCTAACTAAAGCCAAGTTCTCAAATGCAGACACCTTGTTACTTACAGCATGCTCTAAGAAAACAAATAGCTAATAAAGACCAAAATAGGTGACAGTCTGTATGATCCAAACACTTAGTTTTGAGCTATAATTAGAAAGATGCTTCCCTTGCATAAATTCCTTCCATATTATACAACATACATTCATATATATGTAATAAAATTCCTTTTATAAATTGAAAGACATCACAGAAAAGTGCATCAAAGTACTGCTGTGACATCAAGGTATCTAAATGAGCTCTTAATTAGTTTTGATGTAATTACTAAGGTTTCTGTCCCCTGAAAGAAATATGAAGTGGAAAACATGGGAGCCAAGAGGAGAGCTACAAGGGAAGATCCATGCTGCACAGGACAAGAAGAGCAATAAAATCAATACCACTGATCCAAGGAAAGTAAAGTTCACTACCAGGAAGAAAGGCAAGGTCAGTCCTGACTTTCCTTCACAAAAGGACCAATAGTCCCAGTGAGACTTCACAGTAAAAGCCATTCCTGGGAGGTGTAAGCAAACCTCCCATGCTTTTCAAGTGAGGAAGAAGGGTTGTCACAACCCAGAAATTCAGTAGAAATTCTCGGCGGACTGAAAAAAGACAGCAGTCCAGTGTCAGGGAACTCTTATGCTTTTTTATATAGCCACCTTAACTCCAACAACTATCCCACTATTTAGTCATAGAAGTTGTCTAACAAGCTCTCAACTTTTACCATGAAGCTCCCAACTCTCCCAGCAAAGGTAAAATCTGATTGCCGCGCTTGCTGGGACAGAACAGAGAGGAGAGAGTAAAGACAGAAAAGAGAGAAAGGGAAGGGAAAAGATCACCAGTCCTTAGATCCTGCATCAGTCCTGCCACTGTGGACGGTCCAGATCTGGGATCAACAAAAGCCAGGGACGGATGCCCTCCCTTTTACAGTTTCCCGAGTGCACAGCCCCTCATCTTTCGCGCCATTTGCTGCTGCTGCTGGCGCACGCGCAGTGAGCCCTTCAGAGCCCTGCAGGAAATGAGTCGGGGGGCTGGGGGCCTGTGGTGGTCCGGGAGCGCCTTTCACTGAGGTGCCTGGGACTTGACCCTTCTCTTGCCGCAGGCACACTGAGCGTGAGCCTCCAGGCTGACTCACAAGCCCAGCAATGAAAGGGAAGCTAGCTCACAACAGTGCTGCCCTGCCTCGGCAGGACCCTCCCTCCCAATCCCAACTTTCCTGTCACAGCACAACAGTCAGAGTGTTTGAGACAAACATGCTTATGACCCTCCACAGGCATATTCTCTATGCCTGTTGGATAAAAGAGACTTTGGAAAAGTTGCCAGCTTTTTTACCCGGGACTAAGGTCAGGAGGCAGAAGAAGCCACCACTATATCTGGAGACAAAGTCTCAGAGAAAAGGTCTAATAACTCTAACTAATGAGTTTCCTGTAAGCCCACAGATGCCATTCAGAAACCTCATTTTCTGTGAGGAGAATGTAGTTTTGAAGCACCTCTCATGCTCTCAAAGCAACGTTTCTCTTCCGTCTTTTTCCTAGTGCTAAAAATAATAGGATGACAGGAAGATGATAATTTTGTCCCTGCACTCTTTTGTCTTCCTCTCTGTGAAGAGCTTTCTTTTTCCACCTTGTACTCATAGCTTTTAACCACAGTAGCAGCACAAAGATCAGTTCTGCTCATGTGTTAAGAGGATAATAACTACAAAACTAAAATGACAGTTTTCCATCTCTTAGTAAATGGAAATGCACAGTGCAGAAAATATTTGCTCTGGTCCATCTCCTTTACAAGGAGGATTTTACTTTCCAGTTAGGGAGCTGGAAAAGCAGCTTTGCATGCTTGACAGGAAGAACTGCAAACCAATGCAGAAAATGCTTACTATAACACGTTCCACAAAATTGCAGGACAAACACTGAAGATTTTCACACTCCTAAAAATACAAAAACCATGCACAAAAAGGCTTCATGATCCAACTAAAACTGTCCTGTTGCGTTCCAACCCCACTTACCCAATTACAAAATTATGCTTTATAAATATAACTGAATTTCAAAATCTTTATACAACATCATTAAAAACACTGGATTTTTAAAAAAGAAATGGGCAGGTCTACCAGCTTTTTTCCCCCCTCTTACAACACCAGAAATGCCAAACCAAAAATACTGAAGACTTGTATGACTGGTTAGACATACGAACTTCTGTCTTCTTTAGGATATTAATTTGAGACAGTAAATTGTCTGTGGATTGAAACATCCCTTAGCAACATGGTGTTTCTGTGATGAACTACAGCAACATTTCAACTTTTCCACTGGGAATTTCTCTGTGTAACTTCTGACACAGGTTTGGGCAGCCCTGGAATTCCCCATTTGTGGCACATGGACCAAAAGCATCTCTTGGAACAAACCCAAAGATGTCACCCATCAGAAATAACAACTTGCACAGTTTTATCATTAGGAAGAAGAATGGCAAAACACATCAAACCATAAAAGCAAAACCAACCACAGGTTGGTAGCTTTTCCCCACATTCCAAAGAGAAATTCATTTAGCATGCTTCTATGCACAGAAGTTGAGTTTATCAGTCTGCTGAAAGCAAAACCAGAATTTCACCAAGCTTCAAACAAAACAACAGGATAACTCCTGAATTACAAGTTTCCTGCAATGGTGTGTAAGTGTTGTAAATGAGACTTGACCAAGTCAGGCTACCTTTCTACAAGTAGTTGAGCTGGTCAAGAGAAGTCCCACCTCCCTTCCTCGGCAAGGAGCCTGGTTTGTGTCAGGACCCCCTATGAACAATTTCACTAGCCTTCTGTCAGACTGGTGTGTTGAATCAGCCCTAAAAAGAATCCCACACTGAGGGGAAGGGAGATGGAAGATTCTCCTTCCAGTAGCAATGATCTTAACCCTGTTCACTCCACTGACAGAGACTGCAACCTAATGGACAGTCATTGTATACGTTTTAATGTGGAACAATTGACCTCCAGGAGCAGTAGGTAACATAGAATCATAGAATGTTAAAGGGTTGGAAAGGACTTTGAAGACTATCTAGTCCCAACTCCCCCTGCCATGGGCAGGGACACCAACCACTAGACCAAGTTGCCCAAGGCTTTATCTAACATGGCCTTGAACACTGCTAGGACTGGGGCATCCACAACCTCCCTGGGCAAGCTGTTCCAGTGCCTCACCACCCTTATAGTAAAGAATTTCTTCCTGATATCTAAATAAAATTTCCACTCTTTCAGTTTGTACCCATTACTCCTTTTCCTGTCATTATAGTTCCTGATGAAGAGTCCCTCTCTGGCTTCCCTAAAGGCCCCCTCCAGCTACTGGAAGCTTCTGGCTTGCTATCCAGACAGCCAAAAAGACCTGGAGAAAGTGCCCATGCTTTAAACCTGGTATTTCATGGCCAAAAGTTCTTCCAGGAGCACCAGGCAGACGCAACCCGTTCAGACTCCAGAAAGGCAGGAAGGCGTGGAGAAATAAGCAACCTGTGCTCAGTGCATTCACAGCCCCCTGAACACCGTTTCACCCACAGGGCTGGACGGTCTGTCGAGCGCAGGGGTTGCCCCAACGCTGGCCCCCGCGCTCACCCCCCTTGTCCCTTGACCTGGCAGAGGTTTCCTTGCTGCTCCTGTTACAATCCCCCCTCCAATTCCAGTGGGGAATCGCACCTAAACGATGGCACTGCAGCGAGCCGCCGGCCCTGGCCTCCCCGGGGGTCACAGCGCTCCGCCGGGCACCGCAGCCCGGGGCAGGGAGGCCCTGTTGGTCCGCCCGCGCTCCGCGCAGCACAGCGGGGCTCACGGCGGATGGCGGCTGCCAGCGGAACAGGCGGCTCCGGCCGCGGCCGCAGCGTCCCCCGAGCCGGGCGCTGCCGCCGCCTCTCACAAAGCTGCGGCCTGCACTCGCCCGGCCGCGCCCG
>VZTJ01006609.1:475937-498253 GCA_013397795.1 Orthonyx spaldingii
AGATTATTTTCTGGTAATACTTTTTTGTTGAACCTTAAAAAGTAAACCCGAACACTACCTGTGTTTTTGAGGACCACCGTGCTGTGTTACTCTGGTAAGAGAGTAAGTACAGATCACTCAACTTGGGTAAGCAAAGATCCAGGTGAAGAGTATGAGATGTTATGGTGAAGCCTTACGTCTATACTGTAAATTAGATTATTCTCTTATGGAATAGCATATTTAATTTCTTCGTGAATCATTTATAAACGGCTAAGACATTGTTCTAAAATGTGATGCCCTTGAATATACATTGTGAGATGCTATTTTTCCCCTCTTGTCATATTTAATATACTTCCTAGAAAAATTTTTATTGTTAAAAAAAATCTTCATACTGAATGTTTGTGTTTTGGTTTTGGCTTTTCCTGCGTTAATGTGTCTGCATAGATGATTTTATTTAAATATTTTTAGAAATTACCTAATTCTGAAATTTTCAAATATAAACAGCTTTCTCAAAGCCTTTCACCTTAGGATTTACTGCATCTGTCTTACTTCTGTGGCCCATGTTTTCCTTCCTTTTAGCTTTGCTGTCACATGACAGTATTGGGTAGAACTTTTCGACCGTGTCAGCACTATGGTATAAAGCTCGGGAGATTAGAGTGCAATTTTATCATTTCCCTTTGAAATCTGCTGAAATCATAGTAGGGTAATGAGAAATAAAACCTAAATCCTAAAACACCTTCCCCCCACCCCTCCCTTCTTTCTGGTCTTAAATTTATTCCTGATTTGTTCTACCTCCTTACCCCAGCAGTGCAGAGGGACAAGGAATGGGGGCTGTGATCAGTTCATCACACATTGTCTCTGCTGCTCCTTTCTCCTCATGGGGAGGACTCTTCACATTCTTTCCCCGCTCCAGCGTGGACCCCTCCCTTGGGAGGCAGTTCTTCAGAACTTCTCCAATATGAGTCCTCTCCATGGGCTGCAGTTCTTTATGACCTGCTTCTGCATTGGTCCCTTCCACTGGGTGCAGCCGTTCAGGAACAGACAGCTCCAGCATGGGTCCCCGTGGGACCTGTTCTGAGTCACAGCCTCCTTCGGGCATCCACCTGCTCTGGGTGGGCTCCTCCTTAGGCTGCAGGTGGATCTCTGCTCCCCCATGGACCCCCAAGGGCTGCAGGGACATGGCTGCCTCCCCATGGGCTGCACCAGGGGCTGCAGGGGAATCTCTGCTCTGGAGCCTGGAGCACCTCCTGCCCCTCCTGCACTGACCTTGGTGTCTGCAGGGCTGTGTCTCTCATGTTCTCACCCCTCTCTCTGGCTGAAATGGTGTCAATTTTTCCCCCACCCCTTCTTAATCTGTTATCCCAGGGGCTCTACCACTGTCTGTGCTGGGCTTGGCCAGCACAAGTCTGTCTTGGACCTGGCTGGCATTGGATCTGTCAGAAATGGGGGAAGCTTCTGACATCTTCCCATGGAAGCCACTCCTGTCGCCTCCTATTACCAGAACCTTGCCATGCAAACCCAATACAGCTGCCACACAGCCTGGGCTTCAGATGTCTGATGCAGCCCTCCAAGTCCCAGGTTGCAGGGATTGCTTCTGACCTCTGTCTGAGGCCAAGAGAAATAGCCCTCTGTCCTTACAGAGGCATGCTGTCTTGGAGAAGCTGTGCTGCCAGCTGGCTGAGTTCAGGAGGCAGTGAGCAAGTGGCACATCAGAGGACATGAAAGAGAGACAAACAGGATCTTCTCTGAGTCTTAACAGCTTCAAGAGCCTCAGACCCCATCTGCCTTGCACTACCAAGGTAAGCAAAACCTCTGGAGAAGAGGATGGATGGAAGCTGATGACTTCTGGCGCCAAAAGGAATGTTCTTGCCACGCCTATGAGTTTACAGCTGCAAAACAGGGTCATTGCCCTCTTAGTTGAAGAGAAGCTAGATGAGCATGGGGGTCCAGGTGGTGGATAATACCTTGCTGGTGAGAGGAAAAGGAGAGAGAAGAAGTCACTAATAGGACAAGGCAGTATTTAAATAGATCTAGCATTGGAAACATCCCATAAGATCCTAATAGACGGGTCGTGGTAAGAGCAGAAGTGAGGTGGACTGAAAACTGGATGAATGGCCAGTCCCAGAGGGAAGTCGGTGGCAGAAAGTTTAGTTGGAGGCCAGCAACCAGCGCTGTACTCCAGGGTCAATACTGGGTCCAGTCCTCTTTAACATCCTCATTAACATTCTGGATGATGGTGCAGAGTGAACCCTTAGTGAGTTTGCAACTGACGCAAACCTGATAGGATTTGATGACATGCCAGAGGGTTGTTCTGCCATCCAGAGGTACCACAACGGGTTGAAGAAATGGACTGATGGGAAAGTCGTGAAGTTTAACAAGGAGAAGTGCAAAGTCCTGCAGTTGGGAAGAAACAACCCCATCTATCTGTACAGGCTGAGGGCTGTGCATCTAGGAAGCAACTTGGCAGAAAGGGACCTGGGGGTCCTAGTGGACAACAAGTTGAACATGAGACAGCAATGTGGCCTTGCAGCAAAGAAAGTGAATGGTGTCCATGGCTACATTAGCCAAAATATGTTAATGGAGGTAATCCTTTGCCTCTACTCAGCCCTCGTGGGGCCACACTTGAACTGCTGTGTCCAGTCCTGGGTTCCTTGGTACAGAAGAGACAGGGACATACTGGAGAGAGACTGAGGAAGGGCCACAAAGATGATTAAGGATGAAACATCTTCCATATGAGAAAGGCTGGGAAAGCTCAGACTCTTCAGCCCGGAGAAGAGAAGGCTCAGGGGGATTTGATCAATGCATGTACACACCCGAAGGGAGGGTGCAAAGAATGCAGAGCCAGGCTCTTTGCAGTGGATCACAGTGACAGGACTAAAGGCAATGGGCAGAAACAAAGGCAGGAGACTCCCTCTGAACATCAGGAAACATTTTTTACTGTCAGGATGACTGAGCACTGGCACAGCTTGGCCAGACTGGTTGTGGACTGTGATGTGACTGTCATCATCCTTGGAGATATTCAAAAGCCAACTAGACATGGTCCTGGGAAACTGGGTCTTGGTGGCCCTGCCTGAGAAGGAGGGTTGGACCAGATGACACCTGGACGTCCTCAGCTCATCCATTCTGTGTTCATTCAAGTGCTTCACATGGAATTATATTTCTCATGTTCATGGGTAAAGGAAGAAGTATTTAAAGAAATTCTAATCACTCTGTATGACTGTATCCAGCCAACAACTCTCTTTGAAGACTGCTGTGGTTAAGAATATTTAACAGTAGAAGCTGCTACCTTTAGCTTAATGTAGACTTGCTTTAAAATAGAGCTTTCATCAAAGCTGATGTTTGAAATGGCAAACATTTTGGTAAATATAAAATACTCAAAATAGCTGCTACATTCACCAAAAATATGGAAAGAGCCTGCTTTTGTAGCTTAAATTTGTTCATTTCTCATCTTAAACAGTAAGATGCATTTGTAATACTGCACAATGTAACTCATCTCTTCTGTAAAAGTCAGAAAGCTTCTTGTTCTATAATTAGTGACACAGGAAAATGCTACAAAAAAAAAAGTGATGAGTAAAAGCTTATTGTAATCTATTCATCAAAATGTAAAGAAAGCCTAATTTTCACCTGAAAATAAGTTTTGTGGTGAGAGTTATTAAAAGAAGCAAGACTAGGTTTAACTCCATTGGCCACAAATACAGACTGTGAATTAACCTGTGTCACAGCCTGTCATTTCAGCACCTGGCAATGAATCCAGATGTTTTCCCTAATGTGTTCCCAGTCTCAGCTTTGCCCAAAGAAATTAGATGCAATACCCATTCTAGAAGTTGCAGTTCAGTAAAAAGTAAATTTCAGTTAAGATTCAGCAATATATTTACTAGTAGCAAATTTATTTTAACAAGAATGAATCATACTTCCCAGTGAAATGGTTGAGGTATTTCCACTAATTGTTTATACCCAAAATGTTTTCGTAATCTTTCAATGCTACAATTTTGACACCCTGTCTCTTTGAGCACAAAACTTTGGATTGACTAATGTTCCCTGAGTCCTTTTGACATTATAGTGTGGTAGCAAGATATGAAATCTGAAACAGACTTCATTTTCGCATCCACCAATCAATAGAAGTGACAAGACACATAATACAGGTTACATATAGATCAGTAGAGTCGTTATTTTTATAATGCTGAAACTGCTTGTGGTGCTTCGGTGGTAGAAGAAATCAGGTAGTACTATTCCAACAAGATTAAAATCCTAATTAGATACTAGAAGGCTAGAAACACTGGTCAAGGATTGCCTGAAAAGGTGCTCTTCCACAAAAAATCAGGATACAGTACCATGGATTCCCTGCGTAGAGAAACTTCATGCTGTGTGCTGGGTCCCTTAAATGCCATTGAGCACAGTTCTAATCCCACGCTTGCAAAGAGCATTCAGAGATGGCAGGACATGGTATTCAGGTGCAAATGTTCATGAGAATACAGACTCCCATGAATATTCAGGCTGATTTTCCTTTCCTCAGGCTTTCTTGGGAGTGCACTGCCATGCATACAGCTGTGTGCAAAAGCAACAGAAGGAACTAAGTTCTATAGTGGGAATTTATTTACTTCGTCTGAGTTCTTAGATTATTTTTGTACACTTATTCATCTTTCTTAACATTTTTTGTTGATGTTGCTTTGCATACTGGCAACCAATCAAGCTCATGGCTGAGATAAAGTTTTACAAAGGTCCACAAGTAAATTAGTCAACCATTGTTTCTTATCTTTCTCTCTGAATCCAGCCTTTAAGGCCCAAGGATCCAGCCCCCCAAGTTACCTAAGGTGTTCAAAACCACCATTGCTTCTGAAAATGGAGTTAACTATTACCTCTTGGTTTAGTGAAGAACTGCTTGCATAAAAGTGTCCAAAAACCCACTAAGGTCTTTACAGGAAGCCTGTGACAGAAGATTTGGAAAAAATTTAAGTGCTACTTCACTCCACTGTTCCTTCCCTTGCCCAGTTCTGCAATAAAATACTTTTCAGTACAGATATCTTGGACTTTGTGGAATTATAGAATCTCTTAGGTTGGAAAAGACCGCTAAGATCATCAAGCCCAACCATTAACCCAGCATTGCCAAATCCACCACTAAACCTTGTCCCCACGTGCCACATCTACATGCCCTACCTGCAGGAGTGGGGACTTCCCCACTTCCCTAGGTAGTCTGTTCCAAAGGTTGATAACCTTTTCAGGGAAGAAATTTTTTTACTAGTATCCAAGCTAAATCTCCCCTGGTATAACTGGAGGCCATTTCCTCTTGTCCTGTTACTTGGGAGAAGAGACCAACCCCCACCGGGCTCCACCCTCCTTTCAGGCAGTTGTAGAGAGAGAGAAGGTCCCCTCTGAGCCTTCTTTTCTCCAGCTTAACACCCCCAGCTCCCTCAGGTACTGCTCAAAAAACTTGTGCTCCAGACCCTTTAACAGCTTTGTTGCCCTTCTTTGGATACACTCCAGCACCTCAATGATACAGATTTCTAGACAAAAGTACAAAGGATTAGGGAGAGCTCTAGGATGTACAGTGCTTTGTACCTCTGCTTTTCTTGAGTGCTTCATGTAAGTTCTCTGTTAAGGTAAATCTTGGTGGCTTGAATGTTGAATTTTTGTTTGTTAAGTATTTGTAAGTACCATTTCCCACCTCACCTGGCTTGTGCAAGAGCCCTTTATCATTTTCTTTCTTTTTAGTTTCCCCATCCAGACATTTTAACTTTTCCTAGCTCCTTTTCTAGCTCTTTGTTGGACCTAAGAAAGTTGACCTGATGTGGCTGCCAAGATGAGTCAGCAGAAGAGCCCTTTATCCCTCCACATAGTCTGAACATCTGACACTTCCTGGGAAGAGAAATAATTTCTTAGACACTGGAATTTCCTTTGCTACAGTCAAGAGAGGTGGGCTGGGGATTAAATGAGATTGAAAGAACATTCTCATGAGGAGTCAACTGCTAAAATGCCAGAAATTCAGTGTGAAGTGCATAAATAAAACTAAGGTCACTATTTCTTAATTCCAGAACATGCCAAGAAAAGAGTTTATGTATTTGTGTATACATATTTAGGTTGCATTGTGCCTGCAATTTAATTCAAGATAATAAATGGAGAGCAAAAATTGAAGCCAAGTCATATCCATGGAAAACTCTGGCGTGTTTAGTAGACAAGACACTTTCTAGCTTCAGGAAACATGAAAACTTGAGTCATTTTTCTTGGATGTGCTCATTATATTGGCAAGCAGTACATGTCAAAATCCCCATTGTTGAGAAATCTAAATTCCCTTTTGCCTTAAAATATCTGTACAGAGTATAGGAGGGCTTATGACCTTTCCATAAGTGAACAAGTATTATACTGAATAATGGTTGCAGTAGTTTGATGAGGATTTTGTGGGGGGAAAGTGCTGCTCTTGGCCAAAGTAAATGCTGGCAAAATCGAGATAAGCTAGTGGAAGAGGCATTTTTCATGCAAGTTGGTAGCTTGTTTCAGACAAAGTCATCTTTCCCTGTGTGTAGGATGGAAATGCTGCTTCCCGCTTCAGAGGGATGTCAGGAGAACACATCGAAGGAAGGTGAGGCAGCAAAGGCCATGTTCAGACTGCTTGTACCCTAATGCCTGTCACAACTCCATCTCTCCATTGTCTGAGGAATCAAGTCTGAGCAGTCTGAGTCACTCATGACTAATTTGAATGTAGTAGTTATAACTCCTAAATTAAACTCCCCGAGTAGGGAGTGTGAACACACCTTCAGATGTTACAGTAAAGGGAGGGCCATCTAATTATCTTAAGAGTCTGCATTTTCCCAGAGATTTCTTTAGGAGAGGATTGAGTTGCTTATAGCCCATTTCTTCAGCTCTCTCTCAATTCATAATCTTTTTTTCATCTGCTCTAAAAGGCAATTTTCCCACTAGTATTAAAATAAGTGATACACCAGCTATTTATTTGTTGCAGGCTGACAATTCCCAAATTCTGGGAAACTTGGTCTCTATTCAAAAAGTGATGGTCAACATAATCCTGTCAGCTAAAGTCCCTGTGGGAGATGCATGTCACGCAGCAAAAGATCTCTCCTGATGCTTCTTGAATGATTTCCTCAGACAGAGTGAGCAGCAGTGACAGATGGCCTTTTTTCCTTTTCTCCACGTATTGCTGGAGGTTTTCCTTGCAGAGCCATGCTGGTTGGGATAAGGAAGGAAACAGAGCTGCCTCGAGGCTTCTCAACAGCAGCAGCACATTGAAAGTTGGGGCTCTGGGGAGAGGAACCAGATCTGGACCAAATGGTGAAGACAAAACCAAAATCCTCTGCATTTTCTGCATTTGCTGGTGCTGCTGCTGTCACGGTGGGTGGGAGAGAAGGAGTTGGTGACTGTAGCTGGTGGGAAAGCACACTTTGCCCATGCCAGCAGGACTGTGGCAAAACTCTACTTTAAGTATTTTGTCCCTGGTCACACAGAAAGACCCTGGTCTCAATCAGGTGAACCAGGCCAGCTCTGTCACTGAGGAGAGGGAAGGGCTGATATCCCCAGCTAACACAGCCATGCAAGTGGGAAGGAGATTCTGAGCTAGTGAATGTTAAACTGTCAAAAACATTGCTTGTAGCTGCATCACTGCTCACTGCATTCAGGAGGGTGTTATACTGCTGAAAAAAAAGAGTAAAATAACATCCAGTTTTACTGAAATAGCTCTGTCCTCGCTAGACAGGCTTTTCAGGATAGCACACTGCTATTCCAGAGCTGATAAAGCCACCATGTCGTGCAGATAGCCTTGACGATGCTGCTATTCGTTCTCCTCTGTGGAATGGCAATCATAATATTTCTGTTCCCTCACCCTTTGTCTTCATCCTAAGAGCCAGGGATGTCAGATCCATCCTGGGGAAACAGCCAGATCCTCTACATTTGGCTGTCAATTCAGCTCTGCATCCGTCACTCCACAATGAGCCTCCCACTGCAGGCGGTTGTGGGGGAAGGTAAACTGTGACCTTGTGTAGCAATGAACTGCATAGCTGTGCCTTATTATCAGTGCCTGATTGTTGCTTTCAGGATTGGTCTATAAGAAAGTTCCCTTTTAGAGCCCTCTCTGTTTCTGCCCTTTGTTTCTCTTCCTTCCTTATTTTCCTGTGTCTGAATCTAGCCACGCACATGATTTATACCAGTGCAAACCCTGTTGCATTGATGTGGAAGGATCTGCAGCTGCTGGTGTTAGCTTGAATGGTGAATTGCTCTGTGGCTTGGACTCCTCCTAGAGCCTGGAGTCATTCTGCAACTCGACTAAGTTAAGCTTCAGCAGTCGTTGCCCAGTTCCTCTCTTGGGCTGCATGATCTTGTCCTCGTGGGGAGTTGTGCTGGCCTGCAGCCAGACTACACTTCTTTGTGTCCATGTGCTCCAGAAAACACATTTAACACATTCCCCTAGTTAGCTTGATGCCCTGCCTAGGCTTTGCTTTCACTTGGCTCTGTTTTCCTTGTCCTTTGAGGAGAGGAATAAGCACAAATCCTGATCTGTCACCAAGTTGCTTTGGCCATCTACAAAGATGTCCCCATTGCAAGGGTTGAGCAGAGCTGTACCTAGATGGCACCTAGAGAACAATATGCAGGATGAGTCAAAGCTGGCCTGCAAGAAGCCTGAAAACAAACCCCTGATACAGGCACAGCTGGCCTCCCAGCTAGCTATCCACTTGTGCCCAGTGTGGGCTTCCTTTCCTTTCTTTTCCCATATACATGTTCCCAGTCACACCAGGTTAAATTGAGGACAGCTTGCTCTAGAAACATGGTTACACAAATCCAGGCATGCCATGGCTGTGTCATGAAGCACATGATGTATTCTGATCCCATAAAGAGTGCATTTACACACCAACATAAACCAGTAATCAATAAAACTCTAGACAGTTTCTGCTCACTATGTCTCATCAAGGCCTTTCCTTGTTTTAATCAGGAGAACTTTAGCAAGGCTTTTTATTTTCAATCTATGTGAGTTTGAAAAGCTGCCCTTTATCAGCAACCTTTGTCTGTGCTGTCTCCCAATCTTTTACCCAAACCCATATTGCAGCAAGATGCCAAATTGTGAAAGCAATGCCCTGCACAGCACAATACTGAGACACTAAAAATTAATTTGATAATTGCCTAAAACACATTACAAACCAGCATTAATTGTGTAATGAAACTGGATGGTGCCATGAGACAATGGTTGGTTGATGCCAGCTAGAGTTACTAGCAAACAATTGGCAGCAAAACTGCCTTTTCCCCTTTCCCAAGCTGGAAAACTTGGGAAAGACACCTGGAGTATCAGAGGATGCTGCTTCCCTGAGTAGGGGTAGCATGCATTTGTTGAATCACTCCTACCCTCCAGTGTAGGAAAGAAAAGAGCCTATAGCACTTGTGTGATAATTTCAGGGTCTTTGGAAAGGCTCAAGAAATAGTCACATAATTAACTTAAAAGTCCATGTGGGCACCAATACGGGTGTCCACGCTCATCTTCTTCCTTGTGCTGGCACCACACTTCCATAAAATCTCATGAGCTGTCCAGACCAGGGAAAAGATCCAGCTGCAAACACTGGGTATGATCAGTAGTTATGTTGGCTCTGAGGGGAATGAGGAAAGAAAAAATGTCTTCTTTTTCTAGACAGAAGCCTAAAGTCCAGTCTGTACATTGCTTT
Source organism: Orthonyx spaldingii (assembly GCA_013397795.1). NCBI lineage: Eukaryota > Metazoa > Chordata > Aves > Passeriformes > Orthonychidae > Orthonyx > Orthonyx spaldingii. Next base: position 485,567 of record VZTJ01006609.1, read on the forward strand.
TCTACTGAAGATTCAAGAATTCAAGAAAAAGGCAACAAGATTTTGGAAGAAGGTGGAGTTTTCCTCTGAAACACACACAGAGGTGTAATTCAGGATAGCGTGTACAGGCGCTTTGACGTAATATTCCCCCCTTTTTCATGGATATAAGTTACATTACTAAAACTTTTTTGATAGAGTATCTACTTCCACACTCCCCAAGGAAAGGAGGCCTGGGGATTACCCAGTACTGGAAGAATGAAAGCAATGAGGAAGCAATGTTCTAAAACTGAAGTAATTTTGCTTTTCAATCTATTGTGAAAGTAGTTCTTAATTCCAATTTCAAGAAGCCACCTCTTTCATCTCAAACAGGAGCAGGGGCAAGTTGCCGGCCTTGCAGACTTTCAGAGCTCCTGTGGTAGAACACGTAATGCATCCATCTGTCTTGTCAGCCACATAAAACCACTTACTCTTCACTGATAAGTATCTATTTTTTTCAGTGCATAGGGGGAAACAAACCAAAAACAAAAAAAAAGAGAGATATAAACACAGGTGCAATTGCATCCTTTTGAGGACCTGCATCCAAGAATCCTCAAAGAGCTGGCTGATGTCATCACAAAGCCTCTCAGTGATTTTTGAGCAGTCTTGGGAATCCAGAGAGGTCCCACCTGACTGGAAGCTGGCGAACATTGTCCCAGTATTCAAGAAGGGCAAGAAGGAGGACCCAAAAATTATAGGCCTTTCAGTCTCACTTCAGTACCAGTAAAATCATGGAAAAGATTATTCTGGGAGGTATTGAAAAGCACCTGGAGGACAATACAGTCATTGGTCACAGTCAGCACAGTTTCATGAGGGGGAAGTCCTGCTTGTTGAACCTGATTTCCTTCTACAACAGGGTAACCCACCTACTTCATCTTGGAAAGCCAGTGGATGTAATCGTCTTGGACTTCTGCAAAGCTTTTGATACCTTCTATCATAGTATCCATCTGGATAAAATATGCAGCACACAGCTGGATAAACACATCATGGGATGGGTGGGCAACTGGCTCACGGGTTGGGCACAAATGGTTATAGTGAATGGGGTGACATCACAGTGGGGACCTGTCACTAGTGGGGTTCCACAGGGCTCCATCCTTGACCCTGTGCTCTTCACATCTTCATGAATGACTTGCACATAGGACCTGAAGGGATACTGAGCAAGTTCACCGACAACACTAAATTGGGAGGAGCTGTTGACTCCCTTGAGGATAGAGAGGCCCTGCAGAGAGTCCTTGACAAGTTAGAGGGCTGGACAAGCACCAACCATGTCAAGTTCAACAAGGGAAAGTGCTGGGTTCTGTACCTGGGATGGAGCAACCCTGGATGTTTGTACAGACTGGGGAATGAGAGGCTGGAGAGCTGTGCTGTGGAAAGGGACCTGAGGGTCCTGCTCAGTGGCAAGTTGAATCTGAGTCAGCAGTGCCCTGGCAGCCAGGAGGGCCAAGTGTGTCGTGGGGGGCATCAGGCACAGCATCACCAGCTGGGCAAGGGAGGGGATTGTCCCGCTCTGCGCTGCACTGGGGAGGCCTCACCTTGAGTGCTGGGGACAGTTTCGGGCACCACAATACAAAAAGGACATTAAACTATTAGAGAGCACGCAAAGGAGGGCAACAAGGGTGGTGAAGGGCCTTGAGTGGAAGCCATGTGAGGAGCGGCTGAGGTCACTTGGTCTGTTCAACCTGGAGAAGAAAAGACTGAGGGGAGACCTCATTGCAGTTACAACTTCCTCATGAGGGAAAGAGGAGGGGCAGACACTGATCTCTTCACTGTCATAACCAGTGACAGGACCCAAGAGAATGGCTGGAAGTTGAGGGGAGGTTTAGGTTGGATATTAGGGACAGGTTCTTCACCCAGAAGGTTCTTGGGCACTGGAACAGGTTCCCCAGGGAAGTGGTCACAGCACCAGCCTGGCAGAGTTCAAGAAACATTTGGACGCTGCTCTCAGGCACATGGTGTGACTCTTCGGGTATCCTGTGCAGGGCAGGAGATGGACTCGATGATCCTTGTGGGTCTCTTCCCACTCCATATTCTGTTATTCTGTGATTCTATGATTAGTTGTAGCTAAAAGCTTGTTAAAACTTGGAACCAAACTGATTATACATTTTTTCAGAAGAGTCAGAACACTGGGGCTGTGCAGGATGTGTGATGATCCAGCTCTGTGGACCACATTCAGTGCTGTAGCTAGAAAGGAGCTGATCTTGCTAATGGACCCAACCCAGTCACCTGTACAATTACACCAAGCCTTTTCCCTGCAGTGCAGGCAGAGGCCAACCTGGGAGTTAGCTGAAAGTATGATTCTTCATGCCAGCTTCATAAGGGGATGGTGAGTGACAGCAACAAGCATGGACTTGCTTCTACTCCAGCACTTTGATACTACATGAGGCTGCAGCAGCCAAATGGCATAAGGCCCAAGGTTCATCTATTGTACAGGCAGTGCCCTTCCTAGGCACACCTTCCTCTGTGACACTTGTGGGGCCACAGCAACATACCCTATCCAGCATAAAGGCATTATTCTAAATAATATTTAATAGTCATAAATGTTATTGCATGTGAGTACTTTGTGCCATTTGGATATGTCACTGTCGAATTAATTTCTAATGCCCTTAATTATGTTAATGAAGAAAAAACCACTCTTTTTGTTTCAATTGCAGGAAACAAATAGCAATCCTGCTGCTTTCAGATAGGTTGTAATACCTGCAAAATTAGCTACTAGCAACACTCTTGGCATTTGCAAAAGGCCTTCCTGCTTTTTTTTCCAGTATATTCTAGTGAATTTTTCTAATAATCTTAACCCCTTCATAAGTATCCCACAGTGTGGTAGTGGCATTTTAGTCAGCAAGTTTTGGTGGGAGGTATCCTGGGGAATAGGCTGTTTTGGAACAAGGTGACCTTCACAACCACATTTTTAGATCACCCTTGTGAAAACTGGTTTTAAAACCTGTGTAAATTAAATGAGCTAATGCAGCAGTCTGCAGGAGACGATGGACTCACAGTCAGATGGGAACAAAGGCCACATGAGAGGAAATTCAACTTAGAGGATGCTATATACCTATATACTACTGTGGACAGAAGCAGCTGGGATTGAATTCCCCACTCCTCTTGGGACGTTAAAGATGCGACAAAAAATTTGTGGCGATAATGGTTTCATCACCCTTCAAGAAAGGGTCTTGGAGGGAACTGAATGGGGGCTGGGAGAGAAGAGAAGAGTCAAGTTTAAGTTCAGCAGCAGCACCAAGAAGTCTGGCTATCGATGCCCAGAAAGGTGCTACTGCCTCTGCTTCTGCTCCCACCAGTACTATGGTAGTGCAGCTGCTGGTAGTGGCAGAGTCTGCTTCTGCTCCAGCCATGAAATGGAACATAATCAGTGAGGAATCTTGCTAAAATTCCAGATTATTATTATTATTATTATTATTATTGTGGTTGCTCTCTGATAAACCATAAGCATGCCAGGCTCTCCAGTGAGCATGCCCAGTGAATTCAGTTGATGTTAATCTTAAGTGATACATTCCTGGGTGTGCTTCAGCTTTCACGCCAGCATTTTGCTTGGAAAGGAGCGGGACGCTTGAGAGAGGGTCAAGCTGCAGCCTGTCCCAGCCCTTCACAAAGCTCAGAGGACTTGTGGTGCAGACATTCTTACCAGTGACCTGTAGGTTGGCTGAACAACCCCTCATCCCTCCTGAAATCTCACTCATCCAATCCATCCTTTCCACTTCTCCTTGAGAGATTCCCTGTAACCACTTCAGAGCTTCGATGCGAACACCTTTGTTTGAAATACAAAATGACAGCAGCAGATGCCTTCATAGACAGCAAAAGGCTCGAAGACGGGCAGAGTAAATAAACAGCAAAAATTAAATATATAATATTGCCACACAGAGAGGAGCGTTCTCTTCAAAATGAAGCAATTAACATGTACGGACTCATTCTGCCGGGCTGGGAGGAAGCAGGAGGCACGTTATTTAAACAAATTGCCGTGTAGCCCGTGATTATCATTAGGATTCATTCAAACGCAGGCATTCAGTAAAGCTTCTGCTCTGCGGCTGGCTCTGTGCTGCCTCTCTATCAGTACCTATTGTTTCATAATCTCGCCATACTCGACGCTTTTTTTATCCCAACCAAGTCTGCCTTGTTTATTACCCTCCCCACTGACTAAGCCGGAGCACATTAACAATGCAGGGTTTCATTCGGCTCTTTTTCTCGTGTTAGCTGAAAGAGGGATGTCTTCCCCCCTAATTGCAGAGGATCTCTTCAGCTTTGCAATTTCTGCATTGAAGCTTGTTTAGGGGAAGGCACGGGGCTATACATAAACCTGAGAACTCACTGGCAGGGCAGATAATTGCTCTTTCCCTCCAAGCACGGCAGAGCCCTCCTAAACAGCGCTGCACAGCCAAACTGCTACATGGCAGACGGGAACCTCGCACGTGGCACAGCAGCCACAGGCTCTCTCCCTCCATCCCAGCCAGATGGCTTCCCTCTGCTCACAGCACCACAGCTCAGGTGGGCTGTCCAGGACCAGATCTGGCCCTTCCTGGCCATGCTCAGCCTAGCGGCAGACCCCATGTGGGGTCTTAAGCTGAGCAGGACAAGGATGTGCTGCCAAGCACAGGAACCACCACTGCATGCTTCCTGCTGGGAAGGGAATCACTTCCCTTGTGAGAATAGGGGGCTTGTCACAAATATTTCCAGGTTTTTAATTTTTTCCTCCCTCTGTTCTGATCCAGAACAAAACCAGCACCTTTTTGTTACTGTAGGAGTATTTACCTGACTGAGGAGGACTCTTGCTTCCTATATGGCAGGGGGAGCAGCCTGGTCCTCTCCAAGGAGTCCCAAACTTTGCACAGTCAATTTCCCCTTGGCACATCTGCCAAGTCCTCTGCACCCACAGTGTCCAGTGGCAGATGAGCTGTAGCATCAGGAATCCATCCCTGCCCAAGCCTCAGCATGCTCAAACCTCCCTTGGCATCTTCCCTCGCCCCTTCTCTTCTTCATGAATGTCTGTGCCTCCCAGCGTGGGTCAAACACATCCAGCACCCAGGACCCCACTGCACGGATATGCAGACTCACCATTGCTCCGCTCTCTCCTTCTGCCAGGAACACATTGCAAAACCACCAGTCCCTTCTGCAGAGAGCTTGTCCCCTCTTCCACCAACCTCTGCCTCTCTCCTATCGAAACCTCAAAACAACGTTTACAGGAGGAATTTGGAGCATCACTCGGTGCATTAATCCAATCGGAGCTGGGTTGTGTTTTCCCTTTCTGCATGCTGTGTTTCAAAGATGCACCCAGCACAGCATCAAAGCCTCTCCATCCACAACTGAGGGGAAAGTGCAACACTAGGTACGTAAAATGCAAAAGCTACCACAGCCAAATACATATTTTGCATATAATGTCTCCATATAAACAAAATTTATATAGATTATATAAATCTATATATATACATGTAGAGCATTTATATATGAAACAGATATTAATACTACATAATGAACACAAATCTATATTTCTGTACTACGTGCATTTATTTACATTTATAAATATATGTTGTGGCTATACAATGTACTGAGGTCCTGGTTTTAGCTCGAGTAAGATATTTTTCAGACTAACATTTTCACACGTCCAAGAAGAGAATCCTGTGCCCTGAGGCAGATGCCTGTGGTTCAGGTACTGCAGATGGGCATGAAGAGGGGGTCTCAGAGAAGCTTCAGTGCAATGAGCCAGGAGATGTTTAGCAAACACAGGCTCAGGGCTTTGCTTTAAATTGCTCCTCTTACGTGTGGGGAGAAGGTGCTTCCTAAGCTCACCCCCCTTGTTGCTGTCTGAAGCTGTTCCTCTGTGGTTTAGGGTAACCTTCTGGTAGCCCAGGCCTGGCCATGACAGAAAGAGGACAATGTTCAGTGGGACAAGAAGCTGTGCTCAGCACAATGAACCATCACCCAAAGCAGATCTCCAGCAGCACAGCTGCAGGGGGTTTTGGCTGGGCTGCAGGTCGCTGGCTCCTGTGCCTCTGCTTTCTAGGTGTGACATGCATTGATGCCATGTCCCCAAGTTCAATCACTCCAAGCTTCAGCAGCAGCTTGCACAGGATTTTGAGGTTCACAGTTCTGGATTTAGGCTCAGGAATTGTAGGCTGAGCTAACCAGAGCCACTAAAGCCCCTTCTGGATCAGGATCTTGGTGTGGTGCAGCCTAAAAAAGTACCTTTCCACTGCAAAACAACAACTGGCTGCTATGGGACCCTGAAGGAACCTAGGACTGTGGACAGCATGGCACCTACAGAAAAGGAGGCTCAGGGGGGACCTTATCACTTTCTACAACTCCCTGAAAAGGGGTGGAACTAGGTGGGGGTCGGTCTCTTCTCCCAAGCAACTAGTGAAGGACAAGAGGAAATGGCCTCAAGTTGCACCAGGGGAGGTTCAGATTGGATATTAGCAAAAATTTCATTCCCGGAAAGATTGTCAGGCATTGGAACAGACTGCCCAGGAAGTGGTGGAGTCTTCATTCCTGGAGGTATTTAAAAGATGTGCAGGTGTGACAAGTGGGGACAAGGTTTAGTGGTGTACTTGGTAGTAGTGGATTAACAGTTGGACTCAATGATCTTAGAGGCCTTTTCCAAGACAAACAATTCTGTGATTCTATGTGCTCAGTGATGCTAAATCAGCAAAAATGCTGAGCTGTTAGAAGCAAGAATAAATGCAGGCATCTAAGAAGGGTTTTTACCTTCAGTTTGAACTTTGAGAGGGCAGGGAGCTGTGCCAACCTAACCTTCCTGTCCTAAGGCTTCTTGAGTTAGTACAGGCAGATGAAGCCCCTAAATAGAGTGAGAGAGGAAAACGTAAGAATCGAAAAAGAAGTGTTTCACAATTTCTGCTTTCTGAAGCATGCAGACATACTAACAAGGACATCTAAAGCCTGTACTCCATCCAGAACAGAAAGTCCCAATAAAATACTAACAAAAGTGTCTTATCATCACCAAATGTTGATTTGCCCACTCCACATTTTCTTATCTTTATCCCTTGTGAATTTTGAAGTTCATTTCCATCTTTTCTGAAATTTCTGTGCATCATCTGTAACTGAATTTCATAGCAATTAACTCCTCAGGACATATCAATTGTGTGAGGGAGGCCTGAGAAATAAGCTCAGGGCATTCCTAAGGATGAACATTTGACAGCTAATGATAAATCATAATATGCATAATAATGAGGATGGTGATGGCCATTTGAAGACTAACATATGGTAAATGACAGTGTAAATATTCCTCACTCAGCCTTTTTGCTTTCTGTTGTGATACTTGTTTTGCTTCTTGGAATGTTAATATTCAGAAAGAATTAACCAACAGCTTAAATTACAACTCCATCAGTGCAAAAGTATTGTGTTCCTGCAATTTGTATGTGGAAAAGATATAAAAAACTTCCTAGCTAGTTATTTTAAAATATTTAAAGTAAAATAGTGAACAGGTATTAAATGAAACACTCCAGTACTGATTGATGTTAGGTTACCCAGCCTCAAAGAGATTTTTCTTCCTTGAATGAAATAAGCACTTCAGTGTGGTGTTGTTGAAATGAGGGCTGACTACAGCTCCTTTGGCACAACAGATTCCACCTGAGTTCAGCTTTCAGCTTCCCGAATAACTTGTGCAATCTCAGCTCCCACAAGGGATTAACCTGCCACTCCACAGCCCAACATCTTGCTTTGTGCTGGCTCTTGGCGTGAAACTCACAGCCCTGCACAAGCAGTGATGTTCCTGGTACCTGCACAGACCTGTCAGAGCTCACCCAACCCAATGTCTCGGGACCTGACATGACCCATCACATCATTTCAGGAATCCATGTTTTCCCATAAGACTTGAGCTTTGCCCATCATCTCCCTTTGCAGCATGCCACAGAAGTGCCCTTTGGGGACACATGTGTGGCACCTCACAGCCAACATGACACATCCCAGGCTATCATGTTGGCCCAAAACTGGCCACCCCAGAGGGCTGGCCCTCTTTCCTGGCACACTGGAGAGGACAAGACAGAACTGTAAATCCTTGGGGTGGAAGTTCCCAGCTCTGGGACAATGCTCTATTGCATCCAAATAACTGTGAGATTGGTACAGGATGGGAGGACTGGCCATGGGAACAAGCAAGGCAATGCAGGGCAGTAGCTGTCACCCCAGGAAGTGCTGGGTGTTCCTGTAAACATCAGCTAGGCAGGAGTTGCTCCAGGCTCCCTGTGATGGCAGATGCTTCAGAAACCCTCCTCCAGCTTCAACCAGATTCGCCTTCTTCAGCACAAACCTAATGGGATTGTAAGCAGTTAAATCCCTGTGACTTTCTCAGACAGTGTAATTTTACACAACCTTGCCCTCTCCTCCTTCCTTCTACCCCACAGCCTCAAGATCATAGAGCTTTCTTTCATTTCAACTTGGGTTTACTCAAAAGAAAAACAATTACTCTCTAGCCAGTTTAAACAATTGTCAAATAACCTGCTGTGACCAGGCAGAGAGAAAAAGTGTAAGGGAAAAATATCGTGCCTTCCCCTGGCAAGTCACCTTCCAAAGCAGTATGTGCTCCTCCAGCCAATTACAGGTGTCAGGTTGCCTCAGGATCTCTCGGTGATTTTATAGAATGATCCATCAAGGAAACACATTACACAACTCTGAGCTGATAGGTTTATCCAGGCAGCTGAGATACACGCATGCAGAGACACAGTCCAGGACACGGTCCCCTTTCTGACGGCAGGGTGACTTTGCTGGGGACCTGGGATGGGCTCCATGGTCCATGTCCTGCCTGGTGACCTGGGCAGTTGGAGCCATTGCCTGGGCAGAGGCACCAGTGCTCACGGGGAGAAAACTTGAGAAGAGAAGGTAACGTTTTTTAGGACAGCATCTGAAGAAGGATGTTAATCCATGGCAGCATGGAAACCTGGAGAAGATCCTTTTCTTTTGGGTAAACCACAAGTTCTCAGCTTACTGAAGATAAGAGATATCATATAGTTATCAAATTAGGGTAAACCGGTGTGATTTTTGTGTAACTTTGGCTTTTGTCACCCAAAGAAGAGTTGCAAACATACAGTAGCTTTTCCTTGCTTTCTTTCCCAGACATGCTGATGTTTGCTGTGCACCAGAAACAAGTCCTGCTTTCCAATATCTTCCCTGAAATTAGTTCAGCTGGTTGTAGCACGGAGCTAATAATGCCAAGGTTGTGGGTTTGACCCCCACAGGGGTCACTCTCTTAAGAGCTGGACTCGATGATCCTGGTGGGCCCCTTCCAGCTCAGAATATTCTGTGATTCTGTAACTCTGTGGGCTCACCTAAAATCTGACGTGGTCAGCAGTTTGCTGTGTCTGTCACCAGGAGACACTTGGGCACTGAGGCAGTCGCACTGTTGCGAAGCCGCTTTGGTGTGTAATTCAGCGAGCGTCGCCGCTCGTTTCACCTTTTCATTCTGTGTTGCGCCAAGAGCCACGGAGAATTTTAAGAGGCTGACTCGCGTCCCTCAGCAATTTCCAAGGACACTTGTCTTGTCTTTAAAATAATGGATTTGTGATTCATGGCCAATAATTTCGTGGTTTATGTGTGCTTTTCTGCTGGGTCAAGGATATTTAAAAAGTCTCTGAACCCCGAGTGTGTGTGTCTGTGTTGAGAGGCTGAAGGTGATGGGCACAGCCCACACCACCCGCACTCCTTGCTCAGGCAGGCTGGCAGTGCTAAAAGAGACTATTTAATCTTTAATCTTCCTACTTTCTCCCCAGTTTAAATCAATACCAAAAGCAGAGAGAATACTCTTGTGATTTGGCTTAAATCTGCTTCTGATCTGGGTAAGCTGAGTTGAGATCAGGCATTTTTATGCCAGAGCATATGATTTCTTACATATAGCCCCCATCATTTCAAGGAGAAGTTGGAGAAAGGCAAGGTAGGCAAGGGAAAAGCAACAGTCCGGTAGTGATGAAGTCATTCCCATATTTCCTGGGGAAAATTGCTATGGGGACCCATCAGAGTGGTCCGTAAAAAACCCCACACCAGTCAACCTCACCATGAAGAGACCCAAGTGCAACTAAACTGGTCACCCATGCCCTTTAGAAGGCCTGCTAAATCTAAAGACAAAATAAAATGTTTGGAAAATTAATTACTTGCTCCCTAATTGGGTTCTTTGTGCTTCCCTGTGTTGGCTCCCTGTTCCTCGAGAAGCAGTTTGTAGGACTAGGACATGAGTTTGCTGAATCCTGCAAAAAAACCACTATGGATGAGAATGGTGAATGTGTGGGGTCTGACAAGGTGACAAAAAAGGGTGCCTGGTGTCATCAAGTTCATGGCAGATCAAGGAGCAGAGCAGACACTGTGTCTTCAGAGACAAACAGTAATTAAAACCCATGGGGAAGTGTTCAGAAAGGGACTGACAAGGCATTACCTATTATTTTGAAGGGCGTGTAAGAAAGGGAAGGTGGCGGCCAATTTATGTCTGAAGCAGTCCAACTAGCAGCAGGCATCAGCTATGGTTCTCCTCCCCATTTTTTAGCTTCTCAAGGTGAGTTAAAAAGCTGTTCCTTGAGCCATGGGCAGGGCTGGTACTTTGAAAAATCACTGCTGCAATAGACTGGTTTGGGCCTGTGCTTGTGACAGGTTGTTATCCAGGTTGCTGCCGGTGTTTCACATGCCCATCACTGTGGCATCTTTCATCACTGTGACCGCCCTTTGCAGAGGTCTCCTGCGGATCTGCCAGAAATGCAACCTGGGTAGCAATTAAAGACACTTGATGAAAGGCATCTGCCCTCTAATTTGTTGTTTCACTTCTTGGCATCCTTTTGGGGAGTGAACTGAAATAGAAATGCTAAATAATACTCACTATGAGGGATTTATTACTTTCTTAATGCTATAAGTAACATCCAAAAACTATAGCTCCAAATAACGTCTATGTTGGTCAAATATGTCTAAGAGGTGAAGTTTTAATAGCTGCATTTGTCATTCTGCATTGCATTTCTACTGGATTTTAAAAATGTAATCATGTTTTACTCTGGTTCACAACAATACAGGTTTCTAATGATCTGCACAGAAATCTTACAAGTTCTGCCTTAACTGTTAAATGTAAAAGTTAAATGTAAAAGGAAGGTGAAGAGTGAACGGTCTTCTTTCCTCCTCATAACCTGCAAGGATTTCCCCTCCAGCTTTAGGACCCAAATGTACACTCCCAGTGTCTGATACCACTCAAAAATGTAACTAATTATTAGCAAACCACCACCAGCACCTAGCAAGAGTCTGAACAGAATCTCAAATGTATTATCTACCAAACCAGGTATTTACATCTGATTGCATCTCAGTCTTCTGAGATTCTGTAGTAAGGAAAAGATGCTTATTCTGGCACTTTCCCCAGAGCAACCTACCAGGTTTTAGATATTACAGCCATCAGTCAATGCAGGTTGAGCATATTTGCAGCAGAGACCCCCTGCACTGCTGTCATGGCTGTAAGATTAAATTAAAAAGCACAGCTATCTTTTGTAGCCTGGAGCACTGTTATCTCTTCAAACACAAGAAAGCCCCATTCCTTTAACACTGACAGAGCAAAGCTAGGGACTCACCAAGTATGTTCTATGCAACACTGTTTAAAAAAAAATTTAAATCTGTGGCACTGAGATAATTATCTGAACTGTCATTTATTTTCTGGAAGAACAGACATCTGGCAGGAATTTTGGTAGATCTGGTGCCGATTTTCCTCCAGGGAAGGAATTCCCCATAGCCAGCAGGGAGGCTTTCAGTTTCTCATCCACTTGGCCTCCCTCTTGTTTTAACATGAGCTTGCTGAGTGCTGACAAGGGACGTGGTGATGTGCAGCTCAGCGTTTCATAAAGCCAGCAGCGCTCCCACCAAGGGGCAGGAGGGAGCACGTGGGTCTGCCAAGGGGGTCCCTGAGGGGACCCACCCAGAATTCCCTCCAGAAAGAGGCCCCTGTCGCTACCATTTTTCAAAGCAGATGAGGAGGCTTGCAGGGTTTTGGGGTTTACCGCTGTTGTTTTCCCTCACTGCTTGTATTTACCTTGGCAGCTGGGGAAATACTGAACCGTGTTGCTGCAGGTTTGCTGGAGGGTTTCGTGGAGGCCCTGGTGGTTTCTCACTTAGTAGCTAGCTGAGGGCAGGAAAACCAGCCTGGGAAAAGAAAAATGAGCAACACAAACACCTCTCTCCCTTTTTCTTTTTCCCATGGATCAGTTCTCTGACCTGGTTCATGGCAAGCCTGCCAGCCACCCATACTGGCACATGGCAGGGGCCTCGGGGAGCAGAACCAGCCCTTGTGCCTGGGGCTGACAGGAGGGACACCAGCCCAAAAGGCAGCACCCCTCTCCTCACCTAAAACAATTGGTGTAAAATACCATTTTCAGCTAAATTTTAGTAGCCCCACTAGGCTGGCCGACACCCAGTTCAACTGAGCCAGATTTTACATCAACTGCATTGGATCATCATGAAACTATCTGCAAACAATTGCTTACAAAAGGCTCCCTCCCCTCTCAATTACTCCACACTCACATTTTTTGTTCATGCTATGTCGTTGTCATCATGCTTTAGCTTAGATGGAGCATTGCCAACCCTCATACTGCTTGAGGTTGCACTTTAAATCCACTATTTGAGACAAGCAGTGAAGTAGGAACTACAACACTGCTTATTAGTCTTCTTTTGCCCTTTTTTCCTCCTCTCCTCTCCTCTCCTCTCCTC
>VZTJ01006609.1:498436-509123 GCA_013397795.1 Orthonyx spaldingii
CTCCTCGCCTCGCCTCTCCTCGCCTCGCCTCTCCTCGCCTCTTCTCTCCTCTCTTGTTTTCCTGCCTTTTCTTGCCTCTGCCTGCTTTTTCTTTTGCCTTGGCTTTCATTCCTTTCTTGCCCCTTACTTCTCCCTTTTCCTTGAACTGCTGAAGAAAGCTGAAAAATCCCTCCTGGACTCACCCTGAAGACAAAGTCAAACTCAGGACTGGCTTAGCCCAATTTCCACTGCTGGAAAACAGCAGCTGGTGAATCTGTTTTACCAGTGGGTTGGATGTCCCTGCCCAGGATGACAGCATCCATTGGTGGATGCTGGAGACAGGAATGGCAGTCATCTGCAGTGACATGTGCCAGCTGCAGCCAGATGCCCCATGCCGAGCTTGGAGTTAATGGACCACAATCTCCTTCAGCAGGGTCCTGGCAAGTCCAGTGCAGCACCTGGCATTGCCCCATCCTGGACAGTGAGCCATGAGGCCTCAGTCACCTCATCCAAGTCCCACAGGATGCTTGGGATGCCCTTGATCCAGCTGTCCTGTGAGAGTCAAGCAAGGGGCTGAGGACACTTATGTTTAAGCAAGCTCGCTCGCAGCTGGTGAGATGTCATCATAGCGAGTTGTTGTCATCACCCGCTCTGCTGGTTGTGATAATAAAAAGAGACAATTTAGAGTTGTACAGCTCCAACTGGGAGTGTTTCCCAGCTGTGTGTGCTTTTCAGCCATGCCACAGCTTTGCTCTGTGTCGAGCAGAGCTTGAAGTGTCTCAGCCTGAGTGACATGAAAAGCTCCTGTCTGGAGCTCTGCAGGCCCCTCACTGCACCCTGCCATGCTGCTGAGATCTCTTGAACCTCCATGTAACTCATATTGGTTTTGTCTTACTGCCACAGCTCTGCACCTGCAAGCCCTGTTATGACAGTCTGCCATGAAAAGTAATGGCCACCAGTGTGAGAATCACCTCCCTTTTCCATCTCTCTTCCTATTCCTGGGCTGTTGCTCTCAGCTTACATTAGAGAACCCAACAAAATCATAGCATCATATAATCATTTATGAAATCATAGAATCATTTAGATTGGAAAAGACCTCTAAGATCATTGAGTCCAACCAGCAGTAAATTTGAGTGGGTCAAAAAAAACCCCTAGAACCCCTATATACTTACCATGGGAAATTTGTCTGCAGAGAGGTGACAGATATCATCAGAGAGGATGCCTAGGGGAGGACTCTCCTCTGAAGACCTCCTGTACCTTCTCCTCCCAGCTGGTCACATGGGTGAGTTTTCCTTTCCCTTCTGCTTCTCTGCTTTCATTTTTTTGCCTTTCCCAAAGAGTAACTGTTATCTCTGCAGACAATGCACATCACCAGCTACAGACCCTATAAATAATAAAGCTTTGTATGGGTCCAGCTGTCTCAACATCCTCCACACAACAACCTGGGTGAGGCTGTGTGCAGTTGAATACCAGCCAGCAAGCAGGTGAGCACCAACGGTAAATAGTGCCAAATTTTCTGAGGGACTCTGTGTCTGCCAGCTCCTGGCATTCCTGCATAGGGATCACACTATGGCAGGCTCCAGGAGTGATGTAGAATTGGGCGACCAGGAGAGAAAGTCCATGTGTTAACTGCTGACCTGCTGGAGGAGATTCATTCAGTCACAGTCCTGCTGGAACACCCTCAAAGGACCAAATCAAGGTCCCTCAGAATGGCAGAAAGCCATTCTTTACTCAAAGTGAGTGAAGAAACTTACTGTGTAGTTGATTCTTCCTTCATGACACATTATCTTCCAACACTTAAGGCAGCACCAAAGATGAAAACAGATTTCTATTCTTAACCAAAACAATTCACAAGGCTTCTCATTTTGATTAACAGCTCCAGTTCAAAGCGGGAACATATGATTATCCAAAATGAAGCTAGAATATACTTTTTTCCCCTTCTCATCTTCCGTGGCACCATCCCAGCGGTTTTTTGCTGGGAAGAGTGATGCCTTATGGGTTCCCAGTGCACGTACACCATATCAGGTATCATTAGAAAGCCATTCAAAGGGGTGAATGCAGGTCTGCTTTAAAAAGTGACAATATAAAAATATAAAAATGTCACTCTCTCACTTGACACATCTGACCAAGCAGAGCATATCTCTGTGTGCACTTGGAAAACTGCTGTTTACTTTTATGACTGAAATGAAACCCTCTCCCCACAAGCACACACCGTTACTCTTAGCCTTATGCATACGTGGCATCTGGTTTATTCAGTCAAAATAGCTGTGCACATTGTTATTTTCAGGATTTGAGAAGCTATTGCCATGGGGACTGAAGATCCAAATAGATCCTGAGATCAGATCACAGGAGGTTTTAAAATAAAATCGCCACTTCTGCCAATAATCATGTGAAACCACCTTCAATGTGTAAGCACAGAGACTCACCACCTTGGTGACTTCTTACAAATCACATTTACTGAAACAAGAAGGATATTCTAGATTGTTCATAGCAGTCTGGTACCAAATGTGTTTTCAGGACTTAAACATGCAGAATGTCTCCTCAAATGAGAAGGATATGGTGGTAGCTAGCTGCAGTGGGTTTGTGTTGGTACCATAACCATAATTCCAGTTGAATTTTCTTCCATCAAGAAACACAAAGGCAAGTATCTCTTGTTCCAGATTCACATAGAACTGCACTTGTGACTTTCTTATCTCTGCAGGAAGACAAGCTATTACAGAGAGAGAGAGAGAGAATAAATATAAATATGTATATATATAAAACCATATATATAAAAATATATATTAACTTACAGTAAAGTAGAAACTAGAACTTGTTTTGCAGAACAGAAGTCACTGGAATCTGCCTCTACTTCTGTGTAATCTTTCCAGTGAAGCAATCTCAAGCTGTGCTATCAGCTCTGGCAAATGAAGCGATGTCAGGGCAGGTTAATACTTGGATATGAGAACGTGAAAGAAAATCTGTTTTTCTAAGGATGCTGTAATCAGAGCTGCATTGACCAAAGACAGAAACAGCCTGCTCTGGCTGGGTGCAGGGAGGCATCAAGGGATGGGGGGTTGGGGGTGGAGTGGAACCAGAAGCCCCCCAGATCCACCTCAGTAAATCTTTGTCTTTTTTGCCATAATTATTTTCATTAAATTGTCTTTGCTTACACGCAAAAAAATTTCTAGTCTGAGTTAATGAAATCAGATCAAATCCAAGTGAAGGCTTTGGTGTCACTGCAATTCCACTTTGAGATATTTCTGCCTTTTTTCTGCAGTGCAGATGTAAGTCCTTCAGCTCTCAGCCACTGTGTTTAGGGGAAAGAGTGTATTGCTAACATGTACCAAAACCATGATGCTTTGTGGTAGTGTGGTGGGTTGATCCT
Source organism: Orthonyx spaldingii (assembly GCA_013397795.1). Lineage (NCBI taxonomy): Eukaryota > Metazoa > Chordata > Aves > Passeriformes > Orthonychidae > Orthonyx > Orthonyx spaldingii. The sequence goes on from VZTJ01006609.1 coordinate 501,783, forward strand.
GGCTGGACCCCCGGTGCCCACCAAGACAATTTATTACTCTCGCTTCTAAGCGGGATATGGGGAGAAAAACAGGACAAAAGCTCATGGGTTGAGTTAAGGACAGGGAGGGATCACTCACCAATTACTGCCAAGGGCATACCAGACTCAACTCAGAGAAATTAATTTACTGCAAATCAAATCAGAGCAGAGTAATGACAAATAAAACCAAATCTTTAAACATCTTCGCCCTGCCCTGCCCTTTTTCCCAGGCTAAACTTCACTCCTGATGTTCTTTATCTTGCCACCCCCCACTCCCCCTCCAGCAGCACAGGGAGATGGAAAAAGGAGGGCTGTGGTCAGTTCATCACACATTGTCTCTGATGCTTCTTCATCCTCAGGGGGAGGACTCCTCACACTCTTCCCATGCACAGGTATGGGGCCTCTCCTATAGGAGACAGTCCTCCACAAACTTCTCCAACACGAGTCCTTCCATTCTAATGAATTGGTCCAGCATGGGTCCCCATGGGGTCACAAGTCCTGACAGCAAATTTGGCAGCACCTGCATGGACTCTACAGGTCTGCAGGTCCTGCCAGGAGTCTTCTCCAGCGTGAGCTTCCCATAGGGTCACAGCCTTCTTCAAGCATCCACTTGCTCCTGGGGCTGCAGGTGGATCTCTGCCCTACCATGGACCCCCATGGGCTGCAGGGGCACAGCTGCCTCACCATGGGCTGCACCAGGGGCTGCAGGGGAATCTTTGCTCTGGAGCCTGGAGCACCTCCTGCCCCTCCTTCTGCACTGACCTTGGTGTCTGCAGGGGCTTTGGGTAGCTGATGTGAGTCCTAGGGCTCCAAAAATAGGCTTTCCCTCAACCTCTGTGACATTCTCCACTTGACACAGTCTCCATAGCTTTGAGGAGTCCTTTCGCCTAGAAGATGCAGCAGGGCAGGGAATAGGAAGAGATGGGAAAAGACAGTGATTCTCACACTGGTGGCCACGATGTCTCATGGCAGAATATCATAGCAGGGCTTGCAGGTGCAGGGCCATGACAGTTAGACAAAACTCCCAATTAAGGAAATTGAATTATCCACTTTGAAATATAAATTAAGAGTCATCCTGTGGACAGTCACTCCCAGGTCCTCAGGGACCTTTCCTGTAAACTGCATTCCTTTAATGTCTCCTTCAGCTGCAACATGGCCTGTGCCAGAGATTTCCTGGCCCTTTTTGGCTCTGGGACTGGGCTTCAACCAGTGCATTTCCGGGCTGCCTGTGCCAAAGGCTCTGGACCATGGGGAAAACCACCCACAGCCACTTCTACAAAATGTTTTCTATAGAAAAAACAGTGAGCCCATCAGGTTTTGCTGTTTGTGGCACAGCCCAGCCCAGCCCAGCCCAGCCTCCTGAACACCTGCATCTCAAAGTCAAAGCCAAGAGGGTGGTGGAACCATGGTTCTGCAAACAATATCTCAGGAGCCCTGCTTAAATCTTCTGAGCAGAATGACATTCCAGCTCCTGATTATCATCTACCTTAAATCTGGAAAAGCTGGTGTGAATATCCGTGACCCGTCCAGCTTCTGTGGCTGTGTGGAGCTCAGACATCAGAAGAAAGGGATGTCTTCAGCCCCAGGTGGGTGCCCGGGCCCTGAGAACAATCCCCTCCTCCTGGGGCTTGGGCTGCCTGGGCCCAGGGCCAGCTTTGACAGTGCAGCTGCCTGGCCTTGAATCAAAGAGCTGTTTGAGAACAAGCTGTGAGGAGCCTTGGCAAAGACTCACTCCCCTTATCTCAGGCACTGTTTTTGCCCTTGGTCTCTGCCCAAGCTACATTGCAGCTATCCCTGTACCTGGCCATGTAACTCCCTGGTCTGGACCCAGACATGATCTCGGACCTGCCTCAGCTCTTCTTGCTTGGGTACCAGAGCAGCAGATCCTTGTCCATGAAGCCCCTGTTTCATGCCCACCTTGCTGTCACCCTCGACAGCAACTCACCAGCTTTTGTGTGGAGCTGCCTGACAACAGGAAACAACAGAAGATGAGGAACTGTTGCATACTTACTCTGGGATTTCCTCTCAGAATAGCAGAGGAGGAAAGTGATGCTCCGAACCAGAAGGAGCAGAACTTAATTCTCCCAGTCAAAGCATGGAAAAGATGCTGAGACAGCAACTTGGCTCAGACAGAACACAGAGGATCTATGAATAACCAGAGGTTTTACGGTTCCTCCTTCACTAACAATGTCCCCCAGATTCTGAAAATGCTAGCAGACTGTCCAGCTGCTCCTTCAGTGCTTCTGTTCCTTATCTGCAGATAATGAGGCATTTGTAAATCCTGACCCTGGGCTGTTCACTGGTTCTCCCAAAGCCAGCCTCATGCCAGCTCCTTCACCAGCTCTTTGTGTTGCCCTCAGAAGTGACTCTCCCAGCAGAAAGGGCAGTTCTCTGGGACTGGTCCTGGCACAGAGATGCTGAGGAGGGCCCTCATTTCCCTGAGCCCTTTACCAGTCTGCATAGCTCCTGAGAGCCCACTGGAGCTGTCTGTTTCTGCAAAGTGCCATTGACCATGCTGCCTATGGGTAGCGGGACAAGGTGCTCTGCTGCAGAGAAGTATTTCAGACTGCCAGGTCTGCTGAGACACTGCTGAAAGACTGGGAAACAACATCAGAGAGCCAATTTCATGAGATGCAGCCAGAGAGTGTTTCCTTGTGTGCACCATCCAAACCTATGGCTGGAGTTTTCTTTCAGAAAAGCAGTTGTTTTCATCCCAGACTGGAGTCTGGCACAAGGTAAGCTGCCTCCAAGGTGGGTGACTGGAGAACACAGATCCTGGCATGAAAGGGAAAAAGCAGTGACAGGACAACCAGGTGACACACATAACCTACTGCTTTGAAACTGGAGGACCACACTGTACTCTGGGACTACTTGGGTGTCGAATTCACACTGATGTGGTTCACTGAGCACTCACTTTCTGCTGTAAACATAAGGACTATGGTGGGTCAGACCAAAAGCGTGTCTGAATAAGAACTCAATAAGACTGTTGCATCTCCAACAGTCACCAGTAAACAAATGTATTAAGAAAAGCGTGAGGACAAGAAAAAAGGTGATGCTCCCCCCAGCACTTTCCCACTGTTTTCACATTAGGGGTTTCCTGACCTGGGGGTTGTGGATCTTTCTACGCAGCAACTTCCTGTGGACTTCTCTTCAGAGGATCTCTCCTCTCTCCTGGAGTGCACATTATCTCTTAACTCACACAGCATTTGTTGGCAGCCTTTGACAAAGCTGGAGTGTCTACCAGGAATTAGCTTACAGTCATTACTAAGCCTTAGTTATGACAAGGTAAGAACATACCTCTTTTCCTATGAAGACAAACTTTTTACCTCAGTGATGGAGAAACACGCATTAACGGTCTCACCAAAACAACACATGTACCTTAAGGGAAAATGAGTGTCAGAGGCATTGCTTTGATTTATTTTATGCATTACTCATCCCTTTTTGTAAGAGAGCAACACCTAATGAGACTCTGCTCAGCCAGTTGCTGGAGAGCTATACGTATGGCGGGACAGCCACAGAGGGTCTGGGCAGAGATCCCAGCCAGGCAAGTGTCTGAGCCTGTGCCAGTCATGCTGTCTCTAGAGATCCTAGGAGGCAAGGCATGAAAGTTAACATCTGCTGAGAGTTAGAGAGCACATGAACAGCACAGATTTTGTAGGCAAAAAGGCTTTCTCTCACTCTGCCGTGCCAGTGGTGACACATGGTTACAGCTGTCGTGCATCCCAAGTCAGAGGTGCTCGGGTATCCCATTTTGAGGTGGGCAAGCAAGGCATGAGACCCATTGGGTGCTTTAAGTAACAGCCTAAACTTAAGTAGCAATCCTTGTACCTTCCTGTGTTTACAAGTTGCATGATTTTACAGACTGTTCTTGACATGTGTTTTGTAGCCAAGTGAACAGCAGTGTTTCAACATGATCCCACCTTGCCAGCCACCCCGCTCCTCTGCTGGGGAGGCATCCATACCTCCTCCACCCCAAAGGTCTTGGCTTCAGCTCCTCATGGCTGTGAACAGAGACTGAGGAGCTGACACATGTTTTATTTGTCTCTCCTGCCTCGCCTTCTAACATCCATTAGCAGGGTGGGACTGCATCTTAAAGCAGTGCACCTAAACCTCCCCAATCCTTCTTGGAGAGACTGCCAGCAAGAATGTGACTCAGGTTCATTACACTTTTTTACATGCTGGTTTTCTTGCAGCTCTATTGACTGGTGGATATAGACAAAATCACTGACTGCAAAAGAACAAGTGACTGGCTACCACAAGGTTGAGTGGCCTCTGACACTGCAGGTGGACTCCTGAGCTGACCATGTGCGCTTCCCAAAATATAGCAATATTCATTGAGCTCATCCAGTTTTGCTGAAGCCAACAGGTCATCCCAGAAATAAGCACAACGCAACTCTGTTCAGTAATGGGACACCTGAAAAGTTCTTATTGCCCCATATCTCTGAATTATGAAAGATGTTTCCTCCCCATAGCTCTTTAAGCTATGGAGTTTATGTTGTCAGGGCACTGACAACTGGGAAGGCACCCACAGACCTTGGTGGCCCTAACCACCCTCTTTTGCTCCCCTTCACCCTTTTCCCTCGCCCAGCCAGGACACCAGCCCCCACATTTGGGCCAGGGCATCAGTGGAGCTTGAGACTGGCACCACAGCAGCATCACTGGGGCAGAGGGCTGAAATGGAGCACGAGGAGGCTGCTCAGGGTCAGTGAATCCTTTAAATGTTCACATGGCCCTCACACATATCTTGCAGGTATGGCAACAAAAACACCTTGATATGAAACTCCTATGGCGATGGAGAACGGCCACCCAGATCCACATGGTTTGTTCTGTTTTCAAAGTAGCAAAGTATTCACTCCTTATATTTTAGTAGTGTCTGTTAATTGCAGTGCCAAAAGGTAATATTGGCTTAACTGCATTAAAATATTTTCTCTCACTACATGCAACTTCAATTACCAAGTCAAGAGCTCCACCACAAAGCTTTATTCAGGCAGTAAAGCCAAGCAAATTTCCATGTAGGTCTAAGAGGTGTTCAGTTCCTGAGTGTCTACTAGAACTAATGAAATGCACAATAGAAACTCTGAAAAGTTTATATCAAAGAAGAAATGGGAAAGAAAAAACCAATGGATGTATAAATACTATCTAGTGGAATGGGTATAGATTTATGGATTGGTAAATTGAGTTATCCCAGCCTGGATTTTTTAGTCGCAGGTTTTCCTTTTACCTCTCAGATTACACTGAGTGGTGCTGAACAGTAATCTTTTGTTCATGGGAATGGTGAGCAACTCCTCCAGAGAACTGCAACAGCCCTGCTGAGCAGGGATCACATCAGCATTGCTCTGCTGTCCTACCAGGCTTGAGTCAGCCACAGCTGGCAGCTACAGCCACCGTCCTCGGCGGGTAAAACAAAGTTCTCAGCTGCTGAATCTGCTTTAGGAGCTCTCCTGAAGACAGCTGGACAGCTGGAGACAATTTTCCTTCAAAGGTGCAAGTGACAGAGCCTAGAAGCTGTCTCTGACAAACACCAGCCACATTGGTTGTCCCATTTGGCCTTTGCCTGCTTCTGGCTCCTTCTCTTCCACTCCTAGCAACAATGGTGCAGCACACCCAGATAAAGCTGTTGGGAAAAGGCACAGAGGAAAGTGTATTAGGAGCTGAAACTACTTGGAAACGAGAGAGATGCAAATGCTATATTGATTCGTCAGATAAGAACATTTGGCACGCAGCTCAGTGATGGTGAGGAAGAGCATTAGTCTTCCAGGTTTTCACTCATCTCCATCAGGCTGCAAGCCTTGTTTTGCTAGAGCTGTGAGGTACAAGTTACAGTCACGTGAATGATATAAAGAGGGATTGGGAGAAGGCAAATAAAAAGCTGAGCTGTCAATTAGAGGGAGAGACTCTGAAAGAGGTCTGTGAAAAATGTATATATAGCTATAAGGATCTGTTGCAGAACCTGGTCTGGTATAAGATGAGCTAAATTTGAATGTTATCTGTTTTCATGATTTTCAGGTTTTAATTTTCTTGGATATTACTCTGCTTTATGCAAGGTGTTAGATCACTGCTTGCCACAGTCTACAACTACATCACCCACATACATCTTTGTTTCTACCATGAAAATTGCAGGTGTGACTACAAAGCAGTGTATTTCACCCAAACTGCTGTGCCCAGGCTACCATCGATCTGGAGGTCCTGGGTCTGTCTGCAGTCTGTCCAAACACTCCCAGAGCTGCACTTGGGGAGTGGTGGTGCAATAATTTTGACAGTTTGGGGACAACGTGTTGGGCTGGCAGAGCCCATTTGTGCTCTGCATTACAGTAGGTACAGGACCCCAGCTGGCACTGCACATGTGGCATGAAGGGCGTGTTGGCAAAGTGCTGGATTTGCTTTTTCCAGGTAGGGCTGCTTGTATGGTGGACTCACCAAAGGAGACTCGATGCTACCCAAAACACCTGGATTTGTCAGGTGATTGTTGTGCAGCATTTCCCAAGCAGAGTACAGCAATGTTAGTGCAGTCATGAGGAGGGAGGTGCAAAGCAGACCCACGACACAGCCTTGGTTGGCAGAGCTGCCTGAGGCCACTTTGTGCATGAGCCGTGCCAGTGGGGTCACCCCAGGGTGCATTTGGGGGGACAAACTCACAAGACCAATGGAATCTTGGGGTCCATTTAGGAAGAGCATTGCTAGCAGGTCAAGGGAGGTCCTGCCCCTCTACTCAGCCCTGCTGAGTAGCCATCTGTAGTGCTGTGTCCAGTTCTGGGCTCCTCAGCACAAGAGAGACAGGGAGCTCCTGGAGCAGGTCCAGTGTAGGGCGACAAAGATGATTAAGGACTGGAGCATCTCTCCTGTGAGGGAAGGCTGAGGGAGCTGGGCCTGTTCAGCCTTGAAAAGACACGAATGAGAGATCTCATCAATGTGTATGAGTAAGTGAACGGAGGGTGCCAAGAGGATCCAGGCTCATCTCAGTAATGCCAAGCAATAGGACAAGAGGCAATGGGCAGAACTGATATACAGGAAGTCCCACCTGAACATGAGGAAGAACTTCTTTACTGTCTGAGTGACTACACACTGGAACAGTTTGCCTGGAGAGCAGATTCTGGAGTCTCCTTTACTGGAGATATAAAGAACTGTTTGGACACAATCCTGTGCCATGTGCTATATGCTGGCCCTGCTTGAGCAGGGAAGTTGGACCAGATGTCGCACTGCCGTCCTTTTCAACCTGACCCATTCTGCGATTCTGTACGCGCGGTACCGTCGGGCCCTCCCCGCCGCCCTCGGGGGTCTCCCGGAGCCGCAGAGCGCCCGGCGTCGAGCCGGCACCGCGCGGCC
>VZTJ01006609.1:509736-576687 GCA_013397795.1 Orthonyx spaldingii
CGGGATGCGGCACCTTGTCCCGCGGCGCTCCCCGCTCCCACCCCGGCGGCCTGCCCCGGGCTCGGGGCTCGGATGGGGCCTCGGACAATGGTGCCTGGCCGCCTTTTGTGCCGCCCCCCGGGGCGGTGGCGGCCCTTCCGCCGGGGCTCGGGGCTGCCCTGCCTTCGCCCCGCGGTGCCGCTGCCTCGCACGGAGGCCTGTGCTGGTGCCGGGGACCGCTCCCACGCTCTGGCGAGCCTTGTTACGGTGTGCTGTGCTGGCCCGTTTTCTTCCCGTCCTACCGTGTATCAACCCCTTTTTTCAGTTTTTATATTTTATTTTCAAATGCTGGTAGGTACATCAGTAATGGTCTGCTGGGCGTCTCCGTCTAAATGGGGAAGGAGTGTGGTGCTCGGTAAGGCTAATGGGGAGGGTAGTTCACTCCCCCGAATTTGAGAGTTTTAGGGTTATTGGAAGCGTATTCCCTAGAGATGTTCCAGAGGTCTTCGAATCTGTGTGTCATTTTCGGAGAGATCTTCAGATCTACTCGCAAGTGAAAGAGGAGATCCCAAATCTCGTGTTTAAGTTTCTGTAATAGGAAAGGAAGGGGGAGGGAGCTCTGAAATCAGGCTAGGATTGAAGTCAGCTTAGGATTCGCTAGAGTGAAAACCTAAATATGTGTCAGATTACTTTGACTTCACCTGAGGGTGTTTTCCATGCTTCTGTTGATTTTATCACCTAACTTTTGTAATCAGTAGACCGGAATTTTAGGCCTCTGAAAGTACATTTTATATTTTAGCAGAATTCACACTTCTTCTGCTGTTGTTTGGGTGGAGACAATTTTATGCAGGTCAGGCTTAGCAGCAGCAGTGTCTTTAAGATGACATTCACAGTGTAAAGTAGCCTTTAATTTTTATTTAACTCTGCAACAGTGAATCTTCCTCACAGAAAATATTGCATGTGAAGAGTATGATAACTTCAACACTTCTGGCTAACATTAGTGAATGTTAGAAAGTAACTAAAAATTGCCCATCCTTCTGCTTAGCAGTTGCTTCTTAGGGTAAGGAGGGGGCGTGGTGCATTTATTTTTCCCCTTCTCATCCAGTGAGGCTCTTCCTGCTGCTCCTCATTCATTTTGTCCTTGTCTCATCTCTCCGTATTGGTTACCGGCTTTGTTGCTGCTTTCTCAGTTACTGGCCTGAATCCATCAGAGCTCTAAACAGGGAAAGGTTAGGTATGTTCATGCCTAGTGTGAACTGATCTGTCATCCGTGCTTGCTTATATTATAGCATGCCCAAGACTGGGGGAATTAAATATCTGCCTCCATGGGGAGGAAGGAGGGAATGGACCGCCTAAGCTTTGCTGAGATTACTTCTGCCAGACCAGCTAAGGTAGCTTAGCTCCCATTTCCCCCTGAAGGGCAGTAATTATTTTGGAGTAGTGTATTTGCTGTTATGGAGAAGTATATCCCTAGGGTTGTCTTCCAGTGTGCTGACTGATTTCCTTTTTGTGCCTGAGCCTGGTGCAGAGCTCCAATAATGGTAATGTAGTTAAAGCTGTCATACCTGCTTTTGAAAAGGGTTAAGATCTAGGTAACGTATTTCTTTTGCACTAACAAATAGATAAAATGCAGAGGTATTTTAAAGTTGTATACCTATGGAGATATGCTAAAATGAGATTTAGGTTCATTTAAAGAACTTCTAAAGATTGGAAATGTTTCAGTGTCTTTCAGAACAACTTGATTTATATTAAATGTCGGAGATTTTCTACTAAACCGCCTCTTTGACTTTTTTTCTGACCAGGGTATTTAAAAGTTCGTGTTAGAAGTACCCTTCTGAGAAAACTTTATCTAACCGAAGTCTCTAAAAGTAAAACAATGTAAGTTAAGTTTAGAGTGGAGGATGAAGGAGCACAGCAGAGCTGTGTAATTTCCATTAGTTACTGTGCCTCTCTTGAGGAACTGGTACACAGACTGACCTGCTGATGCACAGATTGTCTCTATGTGGTGAAAGTTATTTGCTCTCCACAAAGTATTTATTTTCTAAATCAAGTATACCTAATTCCCAACTGTCAGTAATTAAATACACTTGTTTTGCTTCCTGTGCTGCAATAAAGAGTTTTACGTAGAGATCCTGCCTCCAATTTTCTGTTCTTAACTTTGGAAATCAGGAGGCACCAGTGCTTTCATTGGCAGTGATCTACATCTTTGCGTTTTGTCAAATTCCACCAAAGAGAAATGAAGTGTTTAGAATGATGGCATAATAAATCATGGTCTGATAGCTAGATTATATCGGCTGGAAAACTTAAAATATTCAAAGCTGTACGCTCTCAACTTCAGTTTGAAAACAGTGGCACTTGAGTCACCTTCTGCCTGGAAAGTCATTGCCTTTGAACACATCAGGCTTGAACACATTCTTTAGTAATCTTGCTTTGAGTGCTGTTAAATACTTGTGAGTTACTATTGATCCCCTCTGGGTACAGACTCTTCCGGCAGACCAAAATACTTACTCCTTTAATTTGTAGTTAACTCATATTTTATTACTGGGTTTGCTGGACCATATAATTGTCTTTGCTTTTTGTTAATGCAACTTGAAGGGAAACAAACGATGAGTAAGTACTTTTAGTTTTTGTTACGACAGACCTCAGTACCCCGTGCAACTTCTCATTGTGCTTTCTGAAGAGCAGAGGAACAGATCTGTTGAGCAGAAACCAAAGCTTCTGAATCCTTGGCCTGCAGGTTCTCATTCTCCTTTTTCTCATTTCAGGTTTGGGTGGAAGTTCCGTACCTCTTTGTTGTCTTCCTCTCTTAGGGAGGTAGAGTTGTTGATACTGAACTGGAATTCTGATTTAGGAGTATTAATATTACCAGAAAGTATTTAGCCCTGAAAAGGGATAATAGCAAAATCAAATGCCAGAAATTAAGTGTTCTCCACTTAATATGAGTTTCTGTTCTTTCTTTTATTAGTGAGATATTTCTATTTTTATAGGTACTGACATGTGATTAGCAGCAGACAAAGTTAACCTCAACCTGCAGAGCTGATCAGTAAGGAGCCAGGATACCCATGGCTTCATCTGGACAAACAACTGCCAGTTCCCTCCTCACAACCTTCTGAATTCTATATTCTCCAGAGATGTGAAAAAGCATTTTGAATTGTTGCACATATAATGAGAAGCTTTCCTGTGTTGGTTATGGACATGAGTCTTAAGTCTCAGTGATTTTTTTCTCCTAGATATCCAGCACTGATTATTCCAGTACAGTTGAGGCTTTACAGGACAAGATTAAACAGTTGCAATCACTTAATTTGTGACACCCGTTGTAACTGCTGTGTTTATTTGTTTGTATTGATACCTAAGCTAGCCTAGCTTTTAGAAATAATTTGAACTTTCTGATTTTTGCAGTTCTTCAGCTTCATTCTTTGCTTAGTAACATCCTTCTTAGCCTTATTTACTCCTTGAGTGTCTTGGATTAGAAATGTTGCTTATTCTTTATTACAATAGCAGGCACCCATTTGTTGACTCACAGTTCTGATGTTTAAGGTGATGGATCAAACAATTCAGCCCATTTCTTTCTGTCAGGATTAGTCAGCATCCCTGACTAAACCTGAGGAAAAATTCTCGATGAGCAGAGTTGTTACAATTTGTAGGGCTGTGTACATGACTTGCTGGTGGTTTTTGTGTGTGATATAATGAGACTGTGTTGTCATGTCATTAGCAAGGTGCATACTAGATTAAAACTCCATGTGCACGCATGTAGAAGAAAACAAACCAACCCAAAAAAGAAACCCAAAACCTGTTAAGGAGTTAGTGTGTTATAAACTGAATAACTTTATGTAAAAACACTTAGTGACTGGGATTAAAATTTCCTTTTTGTATGCTTATCATACCCCTAGTCGTAAGTCAAAAGAAGACAAATCCTTGAACTTCTGTTGCTTAGACTGTAGGGTTATCCTGCTGAAATTTGTTGAGGGCTATTTACCAAAAGGAAATATAGCCACTCTGTCATCTTTCACCTATTCCTGCTCTGTTTGGTTTTTATCTTCAGAAGTCCTGGTCACTGATGTCTATTCCCCAGTTATAGGCAATTGTATCAACTTTAGTCTGTTATCACCTTTGGGATCAGGAGCTTTGAAGGTTACATTTTTATTCTGTACCTTCAGCATCCTCGCCCCAAGTGAGGCAGAGGAAGAAAGTGGGCTTAGCCCAGACCTCCATCATCAGCTCTGGATGATTTGGTGTATTTACTGCTCCTGTGTTGCTGACAGTGAGGATCTAGTTTCTGAGGGTGCTTGAATTCATTCCCATTTTTCTATCATGCTGCCATGAATTTTTGCAAGCAGAGGAATATCATTGTGGGGAGGTCAAATCTCTGCAGTGTCTGGGCATCTGGGAGAAGGTAAAGGTTGACTTAAAGCCGTGTTCCTGTCCAGTGTCAAAGGCAGTTTGTAGTGGAGGTTCCACACCTGCACACTGTTAGCAAATGAGTGAACGTGCTGCTGCCAGCTCATTTCTGGCTGTTGTTCTGTGCACTGAGTTTTTGCTGTCTCTCTGTACTCCCCTCCAAAGCTTCACGAAACAAGTAAGGGTTGTATCAGTCCCAGGAATCTTGTTACTCCCACCTACTTTGTACCAATCGAGTTTCTTTCAAGATTTCACAGTACAGATTGATCAGCTGCCTGCCTTTCACTTTGACACAGGAAAGGATACCAGAAGGGGGTAGCTCATTTAGGTAGGTTTAAGGTACTGTGGACCTGCTGTCCTAAAAGGTTCACTGGCTTGTTGAGTCTCAGTAGGTTAAGTGAAAGCACACGTATCAGGTAACTTCCTGTTGGGAACTGGATGTAATACAAGATCCAATACTCTCCTGCAGAGCTCCTAACTCCAGCAGCTTCTTTATTACCATTTAAACCCCGTATATATACTCATGGGAGAATACAAGCGTACGTGTTTGTCGCTTGGAAAGAATTACATGGGTAGGAAGTAAGATACAGATGTGGTAAGCCTCTTTGGTTGCTACTGCTCCAGAATTTTCCAAGCTTTAGTCTATTTAGCAGGTATATAGTACAATGCTGTGAAATTTTCGTGACTCTTGCAGAAAGCATACACCTATTAAGTCCACTTACAGGTGCTGTATAGTGTTTTCCTTGAGGTTCAAAATCGATTGAATGCATTGCATTTTAAAAGATGTAAATACACAGATACATTAGAAAGGCTTTGTTTATTTCAAAAATACCTGTGAAGAATGCAATTTGGAGATGATATCTCATGATGAACATAATCTTCATAAGCTGATTGGGATCTGTGCTTGCTGTACTGAGGCCCAATTATGGCTGTTTGCTGTCGTGATATACCAAGCCTCTGGTAATCTTCCTGTAATTACAGAATTTGTTTTTCTTCATTCTTGTGTATTTCTAGCACTACAGCAGTGGCACTGGTATCTCTAAAGCTTGCTTTGTGAAATGATTGGTTTTTTAATTTGTAGAATATCGAAGTCTGGTCACAGCTGGTAGCAGTGTAACAGTCAGACTAGTTTTAAAGAGCTCTGTAACTATTTTTTACATAAGTTCTTTGAGGCTTTTGTAATATTTGTACAGTTCCAGCACGTATCCAAGCAGGACGTTTTGTTCTCTAAAACTGTGTTATATGAAAAGACAGCAATTAGGAGGATGCACCAGCTACAAGTAAGTGATCAGATTTGTATTTATTGTGGGATTAGCAGTGGCATAAGGCATCTAATTTATTACAGGCTAGAGAAGGCAATGAACAAGTAGATACTGGGGTGTGCCATCTAGTAGTAAAGAAAAATTATCAACTGACCTGAGTTGAAATGAAAAAGAAATCCAAAACCTGTATCTTTTCCAAGAATAGGGTCTGTCAGTTGTTTCCAAAATACATGGTGTTGGGAAACTCTGATACTGAATTGATATTCTTGACTACTAATGTAAGAGCAGAAACTGGGCTTTGTATTCCATTTCACAAAACTTGACATGGGTAGTCAAAAGCACTGGTTTCTTCCAACAAGTCCTGCATCAGAACTGTCTGTGCCTTGGAGTGAACTAGTTGCAAATCTCTTCATGTTTCTTTAATTTTCTGCTCCCTTAGCTTCCTGAGCCAGCCCTTCACATCTGGAGAAGACCAGTGGTGGCTCAAAGAGGTCAGTGTGAAGGGGAGAAGGTGTATCTTATCTAGTGGTATTTAACTGTTGGATTGTTGTCCCTTCACAATCAGATTAACACCATTAAATCTTCTGGGTCACCTGACACCTGTATCCGTTTTTCAGGCTAAGCACATGTTGCAGTGAGCTTTAAAGTTGATTTTGTGTGTATTTAAAAAATGCAGCAAGTACAGAATAGGAATATATAATGTACTAGTGGCTGCAGAACAGGAGACAAATTTCTTCATTCAAACACCTGTTACTGAATTACTCATTTCCCTCATACTCTGTCATGTCTCATCAGCTGAGGACCTCTTCTTGAGCATTTTTAACCTTGGTTATTGTCAGATTCAGTAAAAGGTGGACTGTAGAGGTGGTAATAGAATCAGTGATTTGCAAAATCAGTTTGGAGAAACAGCTTCCTTTCAAGACTTGTAAGCCTCGATGGAGATGTGCGTTATTGAGTGTTCAAGCCCCACTGCAAACTTGCTGGTGTGGAACATAGAGCTCCATCTGTATGAGGAGAAGGTGGTCAGTCACACAGGATGCTAGGGTGGCTTGTGCCCAGGTTTTCAGAGGTGAAGTAAGGGATTCCTGACCAGGTGCAGTGTCAGATTTCAGGTTTGCAGTTCTTGGAGTCCTCATCCTTGCCTTTTCTTTGTCAACTACAGTGTAAGTCAGAAGGTCGATGAAATTCTGCAGAGAGACGTTGTGTCTTACTCAGGTAACTGAAGTCACCCTAACCAGTAGATAGATACTGTCTTTACATGCAGCTTTTTGGCATCAGGGCCTCTCACTTCTTGCCATGCACATGTAATGTTAGATGCAAAGTCAGTGGTAGTTATTTCTTTACAATAAAGATCTGACTTTCAGCCAGATACAGGAGGCTTTCCATATCAGGAGAGGATCCTGAAATGAGAGCCCTGCTGCAGTTCATCAGGATCCTGGTAACTACTGTTCACCAGGTGTGCAAGAAGAATCTGTAGTGTTCATAGCACTGATCAGACAGCACTGAAGAGCAACCTTCCAGACAAAAAGAGACATTCAGGGAGCACTGACATGTGCTATCCGTGTTACAGCACCTTTTTTAAATGGAAGAATGTATAAATTTGAATTTTGAGAAACTGAAGGAATCCTCAAGGAGAGGAGTATGATACCCAAAATGTTCAAGTAATATAAGCACACTGATTCTATGTTTCTGTCACATTAAAAAGCAAGGTAGAAGCATCTAAAATTCATGATACTGAAATGATTAAATCAAAAGGGCAGCTGACAAGGTTCATAAGATTGTGGGATGTTGCTAGAGTGTATTTTCTAATTCCTAGTGCTCCATCTTCTTCCTGCGTTGTCAGCTGGGTTTGTTGTTTTCTCTTGCATCTTGAGCAGAATGATCTCTTCATAGATTTAATTAGGCAGCTAGCACATGTTTAATCTTTTTTTGCGTTTTGATTATATCTTTCAAAAAACAGCAAAGAAAATCTGATTTCATTTGGGCTATGTAATATTATACCAAAAAAGCTTGCTGTGGTTGAATATAGCCTAGCTCTCTAGGGACTTGATTTGTTGGGTTTTTTCATGGCACCCTGTGAATGTATGCAAATTGCAATTATTTTCCCATTTTATAGATGGAATAACAAAACTTTTTTCCCCACTTTACAGGGAGGTGCTTGTAAATATATCATGGATTCACAGAATGATTGTCTGAGATACTTTGATATCACACTTGAAGACTGTTTAAGTATGTGAGAAGGGAGTGTCTTTGTTCAAACATAGATTGCACAAGAAGGTATCTGGCTATTATTTAGCCTTGTATGTTTTCTTTTTTTTTTTTTTTTTCTTCCTAAGGGAAACTAGTATAAATATTTGGCAAGCTTAACAATGTCTGGTCTTCTGGTGTTTGCCTCAGAAATCTGCAAAGCCTGTCTGACCAAACACTTAATTTTGTAAGGAATTTCTTTAAAGTGGTTATCTACAATTTGATATAAGTTTTTACATTTTAAAGTATTTAAATTTTTATGTTGATCTGAAGATCAAAATTTTAGTCAGTAACTGTTTGCACCTAGTTACCATGAACAGTCCTAATTTTGCTCTGCTTGCTTTCATGTCATGTACACAAGTGAATATGGTATTTTGTCTGTGAAATATGGTATTAGGCAGTGGATTTGGTTTCTGGTACCATCTATTAGTAAGAAAATGAAACTATACCTGAGTTGGTTTTCTAGACTCTTCTTCAGACTCTTCAGTCTTCTGGACTATGGAAGGGAAAAGGGACTCCTCTTTTGCAGTGGCAGTCAGGTGTTCTGCTTGACAGTTCTGTGTACTTTCTCTGCTGAATAAGGGGATGGGAGAGATGCTTGCTTAGAAACTCTGGGAGAGGACAGAGGGGGGTGTCATGTCTTGGGTGAGACCAACGAGTCATGTAGGTACTTCACTTGTTCTCCCTCAAGGACATGTTAAGCTTCTCTTTCCAGGAAACGAAAGCATTTGCTACACTGCTCATGCAATATAGGAAAATAACTAATTACCTTTCTAGAAATTTGTGTACTGGCCAAAGCAGATTCCTCTAACATAAAACTACCAGATCTCAAATCCTTGTACCTATTTAATGTGTCAAGAAGCCTTAATCTTCTAACTTTCTAAAGAAGTATAAATAGGAATCACTTGTCATTAGACTGTCTTGGTTATCCACTATTCTTGGTGTTTATTTGGCGTATTACAGTATTCAAATAAGGCAGAGCTGGCATCTTTGTAAAATTCAATATGCCCTTCTCTTTTCTTCTCCTCCTGTATCTTTTGCAAAACTTGATGCAGGTATCCTTCAGTTTCTTTTGCGCTGCAGCGTAAATGACCAAACACTGCAGTTGAGTTTTTCAAGGTGGACCCTTGGCAAAATGGAGATGGCAAGTGACTGCATTGCCACTGCTGTTTGGGACATTCTGTGGACAGCTTCCTTGCCCTGTTAGGACCACCAGACAAAAGTAGAAACTTTGAATTAGTTGGTGATCCTTGCTGCCTGCCTGTTGGTTTGTGCAGACCAGCTGTGCGCAGTGATGAATTTATCTTGGGATGCTGTGGGATTACCTGGGAACTTCATTTTGCCTTCAAGGGGAGCCCAAATGAGTGTGTTGGGGTCTTTGGTCTGATGTCAGTAAAGGTGTGATTAACAGTGTTAAGATCTACATCTGAATGGAAGTGCTGTCAAACTTTTGACAGGATATAATATCCTTGATTCACACAACAGCAGCAACTGGAAATCTACTGGATTTTGTATTCCTTCCTTGAGTTTTGATGCTGAGTAGAGAATTCCAGCTCTTTCATTCTGTATCAAACCAGCAGGACCTCGAAGAATATCCTTACAAAAGAGCTGATAAGAAATAAATGTAGCAGTTGCTTTTCTGCCAGGATCTTTTGGAGCAGTAGAAGCAGACAATGTGGATGGGCAGCTCTGTCTGCTTCCACAGGGCTTTCAGGTGAGTCAGCATCATGAGCAGTAATAATTGGAGGTTTGTGGCTTTCCATATTGGCATGAGAGTCTGACTTCAGTGAGTCATTACCCACCAGTGAGTAAAAGAGTTATGGTAGATCTCTCATTCATCCAGTTTGCTGAGGCTAGCCAGGCTCAGATACTTGAATTATCTTGCCACAGACTAGTTAACAAAAGGCAGCTGGGCTTAATTTTAGGGGCCCCAAACTGGGGATTTAAAGAAAAAAAAGTATGGCAGCTCCAGCTGCAAAAGAACTAGTTTTCTTTCAGTGGCCTTTATTAACCTTGAGGAACACAGGTCCCAGAGAGATCATGGCATAAAATACTGTAGCATAAATACTGCTCCTAATGTGCCTAGTACTGGGTTAAATGTTACAAGTCAAAAGGAAGCTTTAAAATATTACGGCTCTGCAGCACACAGAGAATCTCAGCTAAGTTTCAATGCCTTCTGCAAAATAATAGAATGTGTACCATAAAAAGGAGCAAATACTTTTTGGGTCAAATAGTAATCAAATGAAATAAAACTGTCTTGGAGTATCAGTCAAGGTACAGACACATTTTAAATTTGTTTGGCTGCTTTGGTAGATCTGTTGCTTGTACTGTGGAATCCATGCCCCCTGCCTGCCTTTTTAACTGGGTCAGCATAATTTAATGTGGAGCTATGATAACAAAGCCAGAAGTGAAGTTGTCCTAACTTTGTAGTCTATACAACTGGGAAAAAAAATCCCATTTTTTCTTAGAAGGACAATTTGGAGCTTTATATAGGAGCACATGGTAATTAGGTAAGTCCCAAAATTGGGCTTGAGGAAGAAGAGTCTGCCTAGAACATACACTGGTTGGAGGGAAAAAAGATGGGTAATAATCCATGATTCTTGTAAGGGAATAAACCTAGCTAGAAGGGTTAATGTGGACTAAACATTTGTTTTATTTTGGCATGAATGTCAAATCTTTTTGTATGTCCAGAAGAATTAGATGGGATTGGTGTACAGAGCATCGTTTTTAATTTCTCCAGTTGTGCTTAAGTAGTTGCATTCAGATCATCATAATACAGTCCCAGAATTCTTCCCTCCTGTGATATACTTGCACTTTTAGGAGTAAGCTATATGCACTTTGGAAGTGTGAACAGGTAGAACAGCAGTACCACCTCTGTGTCCCTTTGTCTCTTTGTTTTTGTCTGAAGCCAGCTGTTATCAGAACAAGTAGAACAATATCATCAGTTCAAGCCTCAACTTTACACATATTAATAGTATGCCTATGCAAATTAGGAATATTTAGCTTCTAATGTTAACCAAAGATAGGCACCTGACAATCTTAATCATCTCATTAATTGTATACAACCAAGCATTTTGATGGGGTTTTTTTCTGCCCCAAACCAGCCCAACTCCTGAGGCCTCTGCATTTTCATTTTCATGTGCATTGCAGTATTTCATACTTGTTAAAAGGTGTCAGGGAAGGAATAAGGAAAAAAGGCCAGTAAAGCAGTTTCTAGGGAAGAATAGTGTTTTACTTCATCACACAAACATCACCTTTTACTGTCTTGCACCCACACCTATGTTGTGAAGTATATAAATTGTACTCTAGGATTTCCTCATATGCAAGAGGGCAGGCATTAGTTAAATCCAATCCAGCTGTTGGAACTGGGCCAGTTTTTTTCTTTCAGTTAGGCAGGTGGAAGTAGTCCAGAATTGACTTGCAAATGCTAAGCTGTTTGGGTATCCTGTATGTTTAATCAAGCTGCTTTACTATCCCAGCTATGTGTTCAGGATAGCTCTTTCCTCTAAACATGTAACTTCTGATTTTTCAGAGATGTGTTTCTGTAATGTTGAGAGGCAAAAGCAGAAATAAAGAATTTACTGGTGTTTGTAGATGCAGAAAAATTAGAATTGGTTGGTAAATTTGTTCTCTCTGTTTAATAGCTGAATTTTCAAAGGAATTAAATGCACATCTTATTAAAGTTCCTGGAAATATAATTTTTGTGCCCACAGAATATCCAAAGCTGACATTGGGCTGTGGTGTTTGTCTTGTCAAGATGATCCTGACTTTCCCACTTCTGTGGGCTAGCTGGAGGCTGATACGTGCTGGCTGGCCTGCAGGAGAGAGGGGATTGTCAGCTGGCTGCTTGTGGGGCAGCTGACAGTGTTGGTGTGCTGGCTGGATAAAAACGTCTGTTTCCTGCCTCTTCATATCTGATGTTTTGTGGACTTGCTTGCTCAAGTTGTAATGGAA
This sequence comes from Orthonyx spaldingii, assembly GCA_013397795.1. Classification (NCBI taxonomy): domain Eukaryota; kingdom Metazoa; phylum Chordata; class Aves; order Passeriformes; family Orthonychidae; genus Orthonyx; species Orthonyx spaldingii. Next base: position 521,577 of record VZTJ01006609.1, read on the forward strand.
GTGGTCTAAATGTGTTGATTAAAAGATGGCACTGCTGAGGTATCCCACTTAATGAGGTGGCTACTCAGAATGAGTACCACGCTGAGGTCCCTATCTTGTTGTTACAAGGGTAGGTAGATTTTTAGTTGTTAAATGCTGGTTATGTTTTAATCTTCCTTCTGACACAATTGGTATAGCTACAAGTAGTTAAAATTATTAAAATGCATACCACTTACTGTTGCAGCATTTGATTGTTTTTTTCTGTATGGAGAATGTACATTATTAAGCACCTTGTACGTAAAATCTGGTTTTTAATTTTGTTTAAGGATTCTGTATCCCAGCATAGGAAATGAAATGTAATGACCTGAGCTTCTCACTGGTTGTATCATCCACACATTTAAATAGCTTTGGTTTTCTGATTTGAAGTAATCTTACCAAGTGTCCAGAATTCCATTACTCCAAAAGTGATATATTTAAGGGACTTCAAAGTGTTTATAATTAAGATTGATTTTTAGATATGAAATAGAAACTTAACAGAAACCTTCTAAGACTAGTTCTAATATTTAGTTGTGAATGAGATTGAGCTTGCTTAGAGTAGTAACATTTTTTAAAATCATTCTTTCATAAATGGAAGGCTATTCTGACTGCTTTGTCTAATGTGTGATTTTTGTCCTTTTGACTTAGCTTGATTTTTTTTTTTTTTCCCTGTAGCCTTGTATGACAATAGTAGGGTTTGGGGTTGTTTGGATTTTTGTTCCTCCCCAGTCTGATACAACACACTACATTATGTATTTGCTACAGAGGAGTTTGAAAAATGTTACTTTGTTGTCACATACAAGTACAGCTGATTGGTTTTAGGGTTCCTTGAATTTTTTTTTTTCCCGGAAGCTGTATGGGTTGCCTTTTCAGGTAGTTTAATGTATTATGCAGTTAAATGTTTTTTATGTTAAACTAAGGCTCAAAAAACTTGTTAGACTTATCTCCTTATTCAAGACTTCAAAGTAATCCTTTTTTTTTTTCCAGAAAGGTCTGCATGGCCCATGGTAGGGCATCAAGTGGCAATGTGACAGCAGGGGTGTTGACTCTTTAACACATGATGAGCATCCTGTGCACCCTCACATCAGTTTCACCAATGGTACTGGTGAGGTGTGTGTGGTTCAGTGAAAGGTTCCCAAATATTTAGTCCCTGAAAAGTAATTCTATGAGTGTGCTGGCAGTACAGCTTACTCTGATAATTCAGAATTTCAGAGGTCATTGTTTTTTGATATCAAGCATTTTATGCAGTTTTGTGTTCTGTCATAAAACAAATACCAGCTGAAAAATAAGGAAGACATTTCCCTTTGCCACAGGTGGCTGAAACTGAACTTCTGAGTTTCTTGTCATCTTCTTGTTGAGAGAGAGATACCACCGCTGTTGAGAGATCTGAAACACTGATCTGATGAGGACACCTGTATTCTGTGTTGCTTCTGCCCACTGAGTATGTCAAAGGCAGTTTTACAGTCTGTGGCATTCTTTTCCCCATTTTTTTCCCCAAGGTCTAGTGTCTCTTAAATCTCTTGTCTTTTGTCAGCTTAGCATTTTTGTGTTTTGTATCACAGTGAACCAAACTTCCCTTGTTGCCCTTAACACAGCAGCCCTAATGTGTGCAGTGATTTTCTTCATTGGCATATGAAATTAATTTCAGATTTGAGCGAACTATTTTTCCTTCAAGTGGAAAGTGTTAGGGAGAGAGTCTTCATATGTAAATCTTTGTATCTGACTTTGGAAGAATATTCAGAAATTCAGGGTAGAAGTGAAACACTGATTTATCTAACAACATCTAGCAGATCTTTTTAGGGGTTTTTTATGCTTTATTTTATAAAATAACAAAATGCTGAGGAACTTGAAATTAGAAATACTGCTCAACATCTACTTTGGACTTGTAACAAGATTTTCAGTACCTGGTGCGTTACTGTGGTTATGTTAGACTGTCAAACACACTGGTAATTCCTTACATATGGTGAACTGAGGAGAAGAAATCTCTTGTTACAAAAGCCTTATGAACTTAAGTGTGACTTGAGTTGTGTATAACAATTGAGATGTAATGTTGTAGCACAGCTTGAGAAGTGTTGTGTTCTTGTTTCTTATATAGTACATACTGACTGGTAGTTACTCATTTTTACTGTTTGCACTTTGTGCGTGGTGCTTTAATACCTTGTGTTTAGCAATGTCCTCATGGTTCAGATTCTGCAGCTGTCATCGTTTTTGTGATCTGTAGGATTTTGCCTATGCTATGTTTTCCCTTTCTGAGATTTGGAGTTTGTATTTTTTATTCAGTGAAAGAGTTCAGCTTTGACTTGGGGGTTAGTGTTGAGCTGTGCTGTCTCAGTGTTCCGTGGAGTTACTTGAGTACATAATGCTGAGAGGTGACCATAGTCAGAAACTGTGGATGTCAAACCCTGTATTAGATCCAAGGTAACGCCTTGCTAGGCTTGAGCTGCTGTGGTATCTATAGACTTGAGCAGATGTCCTCCCAGCCTGGAAGCTGGGAATGAATCCTGGGTTAAGTTGCAGAATAATTTTGTCTCTTCTCTCTGTTTTATCTGACCTGTATTAGCTGGGAAAAATGTTTAGCCTTTCTACTACTGTATAAATCTATTGTAAATGCCTGTCAGTTCCCTACATGCTGGGTCTTGCAGATTGTGTAAAAGTGTGTTATTCTGCTTACAGTGGTAATGATTCCTTGAAGGGAGGCTAGCAGTGGTGCTTAAGATTGCTTCTTTTATATGCTGGTACATTATAATATGTGCGCTTCTTCTGAGGATGTAGGAAGGTGCTGATGACCTGCTGTATTTCTAAAATGGTTCATCTGATACACAAGCTTTAAATACTTTCCTTTCAAGAAATGCCAGATCAGGACAAAAAATTATCGGAATCGTTTAAGTCTGTTTTTTGGGGAATAAAATCTGGGCTTTGCCAATCTTCCTGTCCTATCTTGTCTCACTGTCCCCACCTCACCCCTCAAGATAAGATTAGAAATTGTGCCTTTTGGTCTGCAAGTTTTAAAATAAAGCTTCCAAAAGTCCAACAAGAGTATCCAGAAAATGGTGCTACAGTGCTATATGTATATCTGCATTTGCTTTAATTGTATGAAGTTGAAATATCTTTTAAGTCTTTCAAGGCAAGGATGACTAAATTGTGGACATTCAGAGTCTTATCATAGAGCAGTCAGTCACTAGTGTATCAACTTCAGTGGCAGAGAGGAGAAAATCAAGCTGGGCAACAGTCTGAAGAAATCCTCAGTAAGCAGCATGAATAAAGCTAAGTAACCAAGGCAATGTAAAGTGTGTTCATGTGTTTTTCATGTACAGTCTGTAATTGCCACAATTGACAAGTATGAATGAAGTGGAATCTGTGGTCTTAAATACGTTAATATGCAGTGGTCATCTCGTATGTCAGGGACACGAAACGTCAAGTTAGAAATGGTGTCAGCAGACTTCAAGTGGAGCACTGAGCATGATCCAGCCAAGGCAACCAAGCTGAGCTGCCAGAATGCACCACAGATTCTTTGGGAACTTAAGTCCCACCCATATGCTTGTAGGAAGACTCTAGCCGCAACATTGTATCACTGATTCTTGGATTATCCTGATGACCCTGACAAACAGATTTTTTTTAAAGATGCCATGCCAGCAGGAGACTCTGTAGGACTGGGAGCCCTTAGCTTAGTGGGGGGCAGATAACACTCATTGGTTCCATGGAGTTAAGACTGATATCCCAGTTATCAACCTGCTTGCTCTGTGAATGGAGAGGCAGCACTGGACTTAGTGGTAAGTACTGCCTATTCTGCCTTTTAAAGGAGGAAGGTAAAAAGAAAATGTATCAGGGCTGCTTTAAAAGAGTAAACACTTGTAGTAAATTTAAAAGGAAATACAAAAGAACAGCTAAAAGGGTAAAACCCAGGTAATATGGAGATTGCCTAAAGAGTATTAGAGCTCAGAAAATCTATGGTACTGGTCAGCAAAAATGTCAGCAGAGGTGATAACCTTTTTTATGGATCTTTCTAAATAGTAGTAGCTCTCTACATGAGGAAAAGATGGGAAATTCTTGCACATTAAATGTGAAAACTGTAATGGGGTAGTGAAATATTTTGAAGATCAGCTTAATAAAAACAAAGTAAAAAATTATTGAGACAGAATTGTAATAGGGTAGGATCAGAGGGGCTGAAGTAATGGAAGTATGAAACAAAGATACAACCCTAATGGAAAATCTGAGTGAGTTATTTGCCCTAAGAAAGAAGCTTAGAGTCTTCCCAGTAGAGACTTCATGGATGGCTGGCTCTGAGTAGCTGTCTTTAGTCCAAGCATTGTTAGAGAAGGTTTTAGAGTAAATTGATAAAATGAGTAGTAATGCTTTGCCTGGGACTGCACTGTATTTGGTTTTTTTCTAAACCAAAAATATTAAGCTGCTGAACAGTTGAGCACAGTATATAGTGTTCCTTAAATCTGCCCTGCTTCCCGAAGAGTGGTAGGTGATAAATGTTATCGTTGTCTCCTAAAGAGCTTCACATTTAGTCTGATTTTTCTGTTCAATATAAGTGTTCTAGAGTATTCTTGCATAGATAAATGAGTAAATTGTAAGAAAGGAGCAAATCTAAAAGTAAGTTGTTCCTTACATCAGTTAAATCACTGAGACTTCAGATTTGACACGAACAGTATTGGATTTTGGAGAGGAAAATTTTAGTGGACGTTCGAGTTGACTGGTATGCCTTATAATTTAAGATAAGTAGGAATAAAAGATCAGATTTTAGGGGAGAATGGGGTGGTGTTGCTAGTGAAAAGTTCAGCAAAGAATTTTGGTGTCTAGAACACAGAATGGCCAAGTAAAGGAGACTTTACAGCATTGTTTAACTACATTCTTTTATTGAAATGCTGAGTTACAGAATCATAGAAAGGTGTGAGTTGAAAGGAACCTTGGAGGTCTAGTTCCAATCCTCCTGCCATGGGTAAGGACACCTTCCACAAGACCAGGTTGCTCAAAGTCTCATATAGCTTGGTCTTGAACACTTCCAGGGTTGGAATATCCACAGATTTTTGGGAAACCTGTGCCAGTGCCTTACCACCCTCATAGTAAAGAATTTCTCCTACTATCTAGTCTAAACCTGCCCTTTTTCAGTTTAAAGCCATTCGCCCTTGTCTTATCACTCCATGCTCTGGTAAAAAGTCCCTCTCCAGCTCTCTTGTACTGGAAGGCAGCTGTCATGGGAAAGAAGTGTTGAAAAACTTAAGGCTATGTAGTGTCCTCAGATTTGACATGATTATTAAGATTGTTCAAATACAAAGTTCTAATAGAACAAGAAATTAGAATGACTGGTGTTGCAAGTTGCATGTAATGACTTCTTGTGTTCTTCATTTGTTCAGACAAATGAACATATCCGATGCCCTCCCATTCCCCAGCTATCCAGTCATTATCACAGTGAACTGTTGCAGCAGACCCCAATTGTCACAAGTATCAAATGGTTCACAAAATGATGAGAGGGGGAAATATATGTAGTTCTGGTAGATGCTGTAGTGCTGGTGTCCTCTTACTGTAATGAGGATTTGCCTTGTTTAAAGTAGTAGAGTTCAACCTTGTAGATGTAAAAGGAGAATTTTGTCTGTGTTTACGTGAGTGAGCTGGTTAATGAAGCAGTGGGTAGGAAGACAAACCTTCCTTACTCTAAAGTGAACCCAAGATAACGAGTTTCAGAATGGAGAAGGCACAGCTTCAGGGATACCTCATTGCAGCCTTCCAGTACCTTAAGGGGGTTTATAAAAAGGAGAGGGAGGGGGTTTTTATATGGCAAGTGACAGGACAAGGGACAATGTTTTTAAACTAAAAGAGAGTGGGTTCAGATTAGATGTCAGCAAGAAATTCTTTACTGAGGGAGTGGTGAAACACAGGCACAGGGTGTCCAGAGAAGTTGTTGATGACCCATCCCTGGCAGTGTTCAAGGTCAGGTTGGATGGGGCTCTGAGCAACCTGATCTAGTGAGTGGTATCCCTGCCCATGGCAGGAGGGTTGAAAACAGATCTTTAAGCTCCCTTCCAACCCAAACCTTTCTATAATTCTAGGAAATGACTACTGCTATGCCAACTGGGTGAGAACAGTGAAGCTATTGCAGCTCTGTTCTGTGTATATTCATTGTGTGAAATTTGCTCATTTCTTCTACCTATGTTTCATCTTTAGCATGTTGGGTATTTTCTTAGATGCCTGATGTGGAGTGCTGGTGTTTACTGTATACTGCTGGTCTTCACTGGTACTTTTTTGCTCAGGGAGTTATTTGCCCTAACTCAAAAAGAACATAATAGTGGCAGTGAAGGTCAGTAGCAAGGATAGGATGTAGAAAGTATTTTAAAAGGCTAATTTTAGTTAGTGTGGGTGATCTTGCTGGACTGCCAGCAGTCATCCAGTCCTGTTCTCCTTTGACTTGCATTCTGATGATACATGTCTTTTCCACTGATTGTTAAATGAACCTGGGGAGATTGCCTTCAGTAGCCTAAAATTCTTTTTCAATCTTCTGGTCTCTCTTAGCTAAGAGGTGTAGCAGCATTGTCAGGAATGTGTTCTGAGTGCCCAGTGTCTTTAAGGAGCTGAGATGCTTATGGGCTGGTTTTCCTTTGCAGTGTTTAGGCTATAGATCCTGAGGAGATTCAGTACCGCTGTACTACTTTGTTTCCCTTTTCCACAAGCCTGACCGGTCTTGTTGCATTGAGCTCAGCCATCTTCTGTCAGTCGTGACTGATTTTGGCCAGATAACTGGTATAGGTTATGTGCTTCTTTGTGAATGTGATTATATGGGAATATGAGATTGTCTGGCCTGGATTTACTGCTGCCTTTGGGCTGCACATATAAACACCTGGAGAGTCATTTCAGTGAAAAGACGTGGAGAATCATTCTAGTGAAACTCCATGGGGAAGTCAATATCTTGTACCTTTGGGATACTTCTTGTGGTTTATGACAAAGCTTTCTGTAAGGTGTATAATGAAAAAAAAAAAAAAAAGAAAACAAACCAACCAACAAAAATACCCCAACCCAAACAAAACATCACAAAAAACACGTGCATCGTCCTAGGGAAGATTGAGTTATAAATTATGCACAGTTTTGCATGTGTTTTGATGAATAACTGCACTTTTTACCTAGAAACAGCTGATTGCTAAACAGAATACTGCTTTCTTGATGTACAAATGTTTTTGGTTTTTTTTATTTACAGACTATGAGAAGACACAGAAATGAAGTTACAATTGAATTGCGGAAGGTGAGTCTGCTTTTGTTTATCAACTGTGTTACTTTGTTAACAGTGCTCTGGTGTTTTAACTAAATATTTTTCCATAAGCTTTGCTTTATAGCCCCAAACTTACATAGAAAAGGTGTAAATTTGTTAAATACTAACTGTGGATTCCAATTTGTGAAGCTCAGTACAACAGAACAGTACTGTTTTACTCCAGTGTATCGCTTGGAAATAATCCATGTTCAGTTTCTGTCCCAGTTATTACAGTGGAGCTGTCATCTGTTCAAATATTTAAAATCTCTGAATGGGAAAAGGGAGAGTTTTAGCATTTAGAAAGTGAGGTTGTTCTTTTAATTTGTTTTCTGAAAATTATTGCTTCCATGCTGTAAAGGGAGTTAATTTGGGGGTCAGATTTTTTCTGTATTGGATAAATGTCAGTCTGGCTGGGAAGATCATGAGTATGAGAGCTGATCTGCTTTACTGCTCTGTCTAATTAGAGCATTTGTTACACCCTCATCATTCATAACTCTTCACAGCCTTTCTAGGCATCTCAAAGACTTGCTCCTGCAGGATGTTTTACAGGCTAAGAGAAGGGGTAAACTTTTATCTGCCTTTTTGTATTTGAGGCATTCATATTCAGCGTATTTGAGGACTTCATACTGGCCCCTTTAGCTTTATCCTGTTGAGACGCCCTCAGTTCTTCATCCTTTCCTTGAACATTCTCTTTCCTAGATTTGACTTGTTGCTCAGTCTGATTTGACTCAGATCCAGATTGCCTGTATTTTTCTGGAAGTGTGGAAAACTGAAAGGATGCAGGCTACAGCTGGGGTTCAAATGGAATAGTGAAAAACAATTCTTAACACAGTATTCCTCTCTATATTAAGTATGTTGTTGACAGACATGCAGTCTATGTTTCGTACACTTCTTAGAGTACCGCAAAACAAATGTAGTTATTTGTTTTATGTGCACAGTTAAATAAATGCAGATTATTTTTTTTTTTACGATTGACTTCTGTCTTCTGAATTATATCTGCTTTTTCCAGTCTTTCTCATTCTGTTCCCTAGTATGTTTCAGGGCCTCTCCAGCTTGCTTTAACCTGTGTTTTCTATTATGTTCATTAATGACTTGGTAAGTGTTTGGTTTGAATATTCGGGATATAGTCCAAGCTCCTTTTGGTCTCCCATTTGATGCTTGTCTCCAGTTTGCCAGTTGAATCCTTGACAATTTGAGTGGTGCTTGCTTAGGAGTGCACAACCATCAAATTCCATCCAATTTTTTTTCATTATTTGCAAACCGAGAAGACAGAATCCTTGCTAAAACCAAAGTGAAGGGTTTGTAAATAGAAATTATGTTCATAGAAATCAGCTTGACTTGTTTTTGAGAAATTCTGTCTGCACTTATCACCTGATTGTGTAGGAGCAACTAAAAAATCTTGTGGTAGTATTTTCCTGGGACCTTTCTGTTCCTCTTGAAAAAACAGACTTTGTTTTTTCAGGTCTTACAGAAAGTCTTCTCTATCTCATTACAATATAAAAAATAAACGTTTCTTAGATTCATCCTGAGACTATAATAATTAGTCAAAGAAATCTTCATTTGACCCAGATGACTGGAAAATGATCAGCAATGGAAGTTTATGCTGACATGTTAGGGGCCCTCGTTGTTCAGAACTGGTGTAAAACTCGCTGTATAACTGTGAAATCTATACTGGGAAGAGTCATTCATAGCACTTGGGCAGCCTGTGCCTGCTAGCAAAGCAAAGCTCTACAAGATGGCTTAACTGATGCAGCATATCCTTGTAGATCTCTTTAAATTGAGATAGAATGTGAGCATTCCAGTGCAGTCTTTGGGAGAGAACTTTGCAATGCAAAGTGAGAATTTTAATTTTAATTTAATTCTTATAATTGGTTTTTGTAACAGGTCACTATTTCAAGGCCAGTTTATTACAGAAGCATGGTGGGGGAGCAAGTCAGACATTTAAGGCAAGGGATTGTTCTGTGTGGAAGGAATCCTGCATGTGCCAGTAATATGTGAGTGAAAATGAGGAGGAAGCTTATGAGCTGCCAGTGACTTCTCACTGAAAACTGCACATGCAAAGATCAGTTACACATTTAGAGGAGAAGCCAGAACACTGGATGTAGGTCAGACTGTAAATCAAGAATGAACAGCAGCTGCAGCACTCTTAAATGCAGGAAGTGGTGTTCTTCTGGACTGTTGGCTGAACATCTTCACTGCAGAGACCAGAAGAAATCCGCTTTAATAATAAATAATAAATTTAATAATAAAAGCATGTGTCAACTCAGCTGGTACTGGTGGGCAACTGATTTGCTGTGGGAAGTCTGTGGCAGATGAGATTTGGTACCATTTCTTCTGGTACAGAATTGAGACTGAAATGTTAAGGGATATGTTTTATCACGTTCCAGCAGTGGAAAGGATAAATTGTAATCTCATTGCTTCAGTTTTTATCTTTACAATTAACATTACTACTCTAGCATGAGTATGCCAACTTCAGGAAATGTGTTGGCATGACCTTAGTAATCCACTGGTGCCTCTTCAAAGCAAAGGGAGATCTTCTCTTCATCCCAGCTACCCAGATGCTGCATGTACGCCTGGCTTTCAAGAAAAGAAACAAGTAGAGTATATTCTTGATCTGTATGGTTGAAGCACTATATAGTCATGTGTTTGTCTTTTGAATCAATGTGGATATAAATATTAAATGAATGGATCTGATGAAGTTGCTCACATCTCTGTTTACTAAGATGGAATAAATAAAAAATCATGGCTTTGAACAGTAGTAAACAATTTCTGCATGCATCAGTGTGAGGTGTTTATTCTCTTGAAATTACAGACAGCAAGGTGCATTTGCAACACATTGTGTATTTCAAGAATATATTATCTATTCACTATCTTCATACCATAGCTCTTATCCGGGAAGAAACTATTTTTGTTCCTGTTTTTTATTTCCCAATAATTTATTATTTGTTTAGGAATTTAGTTAATGAAGATTAACAAAGCTATCTGACATGAAAGGGTAGCAGTAGTCTGGCAGATTCCAGGTTGAGGCATGGGTTGGCATCATGAGCCAGTCAGATGACACTCCTGATGGTCAGGTGCCCTTTTACTGACTGATTCCGTATTGGCTGTTCCATGCATTTTGAGAATGGATCTGCTACATTTCTGGAAAGATAGTCTTGGTCTCTGGTTATATTGTTTTTATGGCTACAGGCCTGAGAGCTTAAACATTAGCCATCTCCCTTTGCTGACAGATAACAGTGTCAGTTTTGGTGATGGAAACTGCATCAGGATTTAGAATATAGAACTTTTTGGTGTAGTGTCTTGGTGAAGTTTGATTTAGAGTGTTTATCACTTGGTTTCAGCATCACAGAAACCTGAAGGCCGCTCTGTTAGTAACAGGGACCCTGGAATTAATTGTCTTAGTCTGTTAGTCTCAATCTAAAGGGACATAGGGTGGATGAGCAATCGTTAGGATTCAGTTAAAAGTTTTATATTTAAATGTAACATGTAACTCCATTGCTCTGAGAGATCCTTTGATTCTGGGTACTTGGCTTTCTCTGAGGATGATGGTTGACTTGGGCCACTTGTGTGCCTAAAGAAAGGTAGTCCTTAGCCAGCCCAGTGATAGGTTCATTGAGTTAGATGTCATCCTTCAAAGGAAGCCTTAGCACTCCTAGCCTCAGCAGAAGCACAGGACACTGTCCCGCTAACTGGAATCCTAAGAACTTCCACGATCTCTCACAAGGTTTATTTTTGGCTTTCTTGGCAAACTCAGCTGCCCCTGAGAGCTCATAGACATGAGCTTGTGAAAGCTCTAATTGCCAGTTAAGTTTGGTGCAAGGCAAAGCAATTATTTGCTAAATAAGTGGTGGATTAAAGAGTCATGGGCATATGTCTGTTTTTACCTCTTTCCCTGGCATACTGTCCTTGTTTCTACTCGGGTCTTTCTTATTTAAGATTGCTAATGTCCGTGATGGCTCCTAAATAAAGTAGAAGATTCCTTGAAGAAGGGAGCCTGTCTTCATGTTTCTGGGAGTGCTAGGGTGGGAAAAATCTTTTTCTGATTCTCAGTAAGTCTGAAAATCCAAAAGAAAATCCTTATTTTCAGTTTCAAGATAGTAAAACTTGTATGTTATGTGTCTTTTCCAGTTCAGTGTGTATGTATAGCTTTTCATTCACTGTAAAGAACATAATTTAGTACATAATATGTCTACCAGTTTGAAGAATGACTACAGTGACAGGGACACTGAAGCACTATTAGTATGTTCGTCTGGAGGCTTCCCTAATAAATGTTAGTAGCACAAATTCTTGGAAAAGAATTTGCATTTACCCTGCCTCAACTGATTCATTTAAAAAAAATAGCCTAAGAGGAAAATTACATTCCTAATGGATTCTTTTAGAGGCTTAGTTGAAACAGGCTATGAAGAAATTATTTGGAGGCTTGCTTGAATCCATTTTGGTGAGACCATGCTGTTCCCTGACTTAAGACGCCTCAATCTTTGCAATCCATTCTTTGGTCTTAGGCCATGCACTGGTGTCTACTTATTTTTAGTCAATCTTCTCCTCTTCTGAGACAGATGAGCACTAACCAAACAGGAACATTGTGATTGCTCTTGTTGTGACAAAGGTGAACAACCAGTACTCAAATGTAGAAAAGTTGCCTGTTCTTTGTATCTGTAGCTATGTGCTTTATCTGAAGAAGAATCTTGGAATCTGACTGCCTTTGCATGCAAGTGACCTCATATCCGTGGGTTGTAGAATCATCAGATTGACCCGTTCAGATTTTTTACAGTTTTACTTTTTTTTTTTTTTAATCTCTCTAGGTGTTAATGAGTTCTGAAACAGTAAGTAGAGCCAACTAATGACCCTTTCCCAACCATTAAATAAGTTGACTCTTTCCCCAGTTTCATATTCAAGAGCAGTTAGTAGCAGCTCACTCAGGCTACATAGCCCACCTAAGAAAACTTTCAACAAGAGGATATTCAGTAGAGGTTTTCAGAGCATCTCTTTAACATGATGAGGTTGGAGTGGTAGGCATTTTCTTTTTTTTTTTTTATGATGCACTGTGACAGGTACTCTCAACCTCTAAAACCAAAATTGGAGATTGTGTAAGTAAAACCTAGCAGTTCAGCTCATCCTGTCACAGTGGTAGCTTAAAAGGAATTCTAGAAAACCTGAATTTACCTACATCACTGGCTTGGATGTAAGTGCAGGAGAAAGAGCTGCTTGTTGTCATCTGTGAGTATATCTAATACTGGCTAGTATTAGGAGCTCCAGTTTGTAATGTTGAGATGTTCTTGAAGTTCTGCTTTTTGTCCTCAGAAGACTCAAATGTAATTAACTTTTGTGCCACAAGAACTTCTACTGGCTACTGAGGTCCTAAACTTCTCCCTGACCTGAAGAAACATTTTATAATGTTATTTGTTACCTCTGGGGAAAGATTTTCTTGTTTATATTTTTTCCCTTTTAGTCTTGAAGCCTCACAACAGCTGACACTCTTCACAGAGCTTTCCTCCATGCCCAGTGCTGAAAAACATGCAGAAATTTATATTTTACACCTTTCACAGTTCCATTAGAGCATCCCATGGCTATGTCCCATAGTCCCAAGTGCAGTGCAGCACAGAGCTTGTTGGATGTTGTCTTTACCCACAAGGAGTCTTCTGTTAATCATGTTTTTGAACATTTGAAACTTGCTTACATTAGTATATTTTTTTTTTAATCCTGTGACCATTTTCCAAGAGATAAACAAAAGAAGTACCAGGATCTGCAGAACTTGCATACTTACTATAAGTTCATGCAGCCTGACTATCCCACTGTCAGTGAAGCAAATGATGGGCATCTGTCATTAAAACTGGACAAGAGAGTGTATTCCTGGTATCATTACTGTTATTTATTCATTTGACATGTTTGCCAATGCCTTTTGTTTATATGGAAACCTTTGTAGGCTGCTGTAGTGGGATCTCTACCAGAACGTTGGCAATGCTTATAACCAGCAGTTAAAGATCTACCCTTTAGAAGGAGACGTGCTGAATTTTGTTTGTGACAAGGTCTTACCCTTCATCAGAGCTTCTACTCAGATGCCTCTACCTTTGAAAGGTCTCTCTCACCAGGCTTTGAACAGGACAGGTGTATCCAGATACACTCATTTGCCTTTGTTTTCACCAGAGGAGCGGGCAGAAGAGGCTGGTGTTTTGATGTAGGCAAAACCTTTGTGAGTTTGCTACAATATGTCAAAATGCAACCATTTTAAGGACCTGGCAGGCTGCAAATCATCTTTTACCTCATGTAGGGGAGTGATTGGTCTGTCAAATTACTGGAGAGAGGAGTTTAGCTGTCCAGTGATCAGACACTTTTGGAGATGAACAGCAGTTTCAAATAGCCTTAGAGACACTGTTCAGGACTGGAAGGTTTCATGAACACTTCGACTTTATAAGAAATATTAATTAAAATAGAAACTTTTAGTACTTCTCAGTAGCTACTCTACCTCAGGCTGCTGTGGAAGCTCCTGCATATTGGTTCCTGACCAATATAGTTGTTTTTCAACCCAGCCACCTGCAAACAATGAGTAGCTACAGGAACATTCTTGCTCCTTCTTTCTTCCCTTGGCTAAGGTAGTTTTTTCTGGAGCCCATTGCACCGTATGTCTGAGAGCCTGAAGATATCGCCTGCACTCAGAAATTGCAGCGTCAGTCTGCAGTCAGTTATGTCCTGTGAAGTTCCCCTCTCTCTCTTAAGGGGGGGTGTAATATCTTGGCCTTAGAATATGGACTGTTACTCAAATTTATTTAGGTTAACAATAAGAGTAGGAGGCATTCTCTGAGGTATACTCATGTTGCCTAAGTAATTGGATAGTCGTGTGTGCAGGTGTAGGCGACTTACTGGAACGGGAGAGAACCAGGCTCTTGTTCAGCTCAGTGTCTGGTATGGGAAAATCAGGTAAATAGATTACAGGTCTTTGTGGTGAATCCATCTGTTAATGTGTTCCTGCCTGATGCAGTTTGTCTGCATAGCACTGCTTTCTCAGCATTTAACTACCTGGTCATTTCCATCTTCCTTCTCTCCAGATCCACTTGCCAATAAACTGCCTGTGGTGCTTGTCTGTATGGATGTGATCCATGTATGCAGCAACTGCACAGCTCTGGAGAGGCTGCCACAGCCAGTCTGGGTGGTCTTGCACACTCCTTGAAGATCTAGTTTCTGTACTTACAGCTTGACTAAAATTAAACTATGCTAAGTCTGTGGGATGTTGTCTTCTACATTAAAGGGTTATTCTGGTGTTTGTTGTTTTAGCATTGTCTTACCTGAAAAAAAACCCCAATTGCTTGGGAGGATTTCAAACTTGTTTTAAATTCTCTTTAAGATGTCTAAAAGGTAAGCAAGTTCCAGAAATTATGAACCTGAAATTGGGGTTGCTGGTTTTTATAACATAAAATAAAATAAAATATTGGGGACCCTTCAACACATCATTCTGCTTAGAGGCTGTTCTATGGATTACAAACAAGGTGTGGTATAATAAAATCTCTTTAGTGAGTACTGTGGTTATTAGATAATTGGAGACTGAAAAACCTGCCTTTCCTTGCTGATATACTAGGTTTCTTCTAGGTGTTACAGCTGGCTCTTACTCTTTTTCAATATTTTGCATCATTAAAGAATGAAATCTTAATGTGCTTAAAAAAAACCCAAAACCAAACATGAAAAGGTGTTCACATATACATACTGCATCATCATCTTCCATTACCCCTTCTATCTTTGTACCTCTAGACATACCAAACAAAATATAAAGTCTAAAATTTAGAAGAGACTGTTCCATAGTTTTGATATAATACTTGTAATGCATTTTAAATTTGTAAAAAAATGTAAACAATTGATGAGTTGTTTTCTTTCTAAGTTATGGTTTTATGTCTTCAAATTCATTAAATTACAAATGCTAAAATGAAATGCTAAATGAGTACTTTACCACTGAAAAGATAATTTTATCCTTCTGTAATTCCTTAAAAGAGCTAAGACTGGAGGGTATCTTGTTTAACTCAGAAATTAGGCTAACAGCATGAGAGGGAAATACTGCAAGTGCCAGTGTGCATGGAGTATGCTACTTTACACACAAGATGCAAATAGATGTGACCAGGGAGCTTCAAAACAGGTTTAGCTGAAAAATAATCTTACACTGAAAAAGAATTTCTGTTATGTGTGGCTAAATGTTAATGTCATGCAGAGCTATGAGTATTGTGAATGTGTGTTAGAAAACCAATCCCCAAACTGTAAGTTTTAATTAATTCAAATGTCATGGATTGTCGTAGATCTGTCTGATTAGCAAGCTGCCAGATTCTTACAGCTGAAATACTGCAAATAGAATGTGCAGTTACAAATGCCTTTAAAAGAAGGCAACCTTATCTCTACTTGCATATTGAAAGGGTCTGTTGTGTATCACCACTCTGTACTAATAAGCATTAAAAGTGGCTTTATTTTTTGTCATTCCTTTACAGAACAAAAGAGATGAACATCTTTTGAAAAAAAGAAATGTTCCTCAAGAGGAAAGCTTAGAAGATTCTGATGTTGATGCTGACTTCAAAGCAGTAAGTACCTCGATTCTGGAATTATTTTTAAAACTTTGGTGATATCTGTAAACAATGTGTTCTGTTGTCTTGCAGTTATTTGAAAGCAAATTTATGAACTGATGCACTGTTAAAATAAGTTTGCTTGTATTAAATGTTGAAGAAGGCTATAATTTATCAGCAAAATTACTAAAACATTTTCTTTTCTTTTCAAGCAAAATGTAACACTAGAAGCTATACTGCAGGTATGTTACATTTAACTTTTTTTTTTAACTAGAGGGGTGTGTTCTGTGCATTTTCACTTTTTACTGGTTTTATAAATTATTTTTTCAGAATGCCACAAGTGACAACCCAGTGATCCAACTGAGTGCTGTCCAAGCTGCAAGGTAAAAGTAATAAAGATGCAGAAACATAATTTATGCACACTTTTCATTATGAAAGTTACTTACTTTTGCTTTTAATTTCACAGAAAACTCCTATCCAGCGACAGAAATCCACCTATTGATGACTTAATAAAATCTGGAATTTTACCAATTCTGGTAAAATGCCTAGAAAGGGATGATAAGTAAGTATTCTTTTAAAAATGTTCACCGTTACTGGAAATTTGCATTAAAAAAGTCATTACTTGAAATGAAACTGAGGATTCCAGCACCATATAATCTGACACAGTGGATCACATTCCATGATGATAAATCAGAAGTTCTCCAGGAATATTTATTCTGCCACTGAAGTGTCATTTAATTTTTTAGAGTTTGTTTGAACATATCCAGCTAATGGAGAAAACCTTGCTACATTTCACATTGGTTTTGAATATTCCAGCCTTTTACCATCTGTTTTTAAGAAACCTGCTACAGACTCATTGTGTGTATTTGCATGAAGGCAGAGAACGTGCCTGGTTGTGAACAGGGATTTCCTCCAGAATACTTTTGTCTTTTTTATTAAGATTATTCACCTAAGTTTCTAGTTTCGTTCCTTCTCACTGCAAGGTGTGTTTCCTTCTGGTTTTATGCTGCTCTCTTATGTGATGGTAGAACATGGTGAGCATGCTCTCTGAGTCTTTATTGGAAAACAAGAGCTTCAGTAAAGAAGGTAGAGAACACTGAGCATGTAGTTGCAAGAATTTAGTGATGTGTAAGAAACAAAATGTGCCACATTTAACAAAGCTTGAGCCCCTGATTCAGATAGATGGGGATTAACACAATTGAGGTAAATATTTTAGCCTGTCTTTAACTCAGGCAGATGGAAATGTATTTATAGTATTTCCATTTTCAATGTTATTTCTGCAGCTATGAGAGTTAGGAACTTCAAAAGCACGGTTTGGTATTTTTGGTATATTTTGATGGCTGCAAAAATACAAACTGCGAGTAGGGTTTTTTTTTCTAGCTTGTTTAACAAAGCAGTTGCTTAGAAGGCAGCTGACAATAATGTTCAAATCAGAAGAGCATTTTAAAATGGGTCATGAATGCTTGTCTGCTCTAGAAGTAGATGGTTCAGTGCTTTGAAAATTCTTTTAATTTGAATTTTCTGCTAATTTTTGTATGATTTACCTTTGTAAATGTTTCATAAGTCTTTGAAAATTGAAGTCAACATTTTTTTTAAGGTGTCCTTTTAATCATAGTTGCTATATAATATTCAGTAGTGTTAAACTCTGGAAAAACTTTGCATAACAAATCGTTAAAGCTGTTATTCATGTTATACTTGAAAGCTTATCATGAGGGAAAGAAAAAAGGGACCAACCTAAAACTAGAATTTTAATGCACTTGATCCTAAAATTTAAAGGTTTATAGGTAGCTGCTGACAGGTACGATTTGTTTTTACCTCCTGTTTAATTCTTTTGCAATCCCATCCCCAATAAAACCTTAAATTGCTTTGGAAATTAATGCACACACACAAAAAAAAGTTTAAAAGAAGCAGGTACTATGACTATATATAAAACATGAGTGATGAAGACACAAAAACTATGAAAATGAAAAACTGTCACCTAACAGTAAATATTCTCTGTTCTTCCTAAATCTTAGCACTGTTGTGCTAATGACTATGGACTGTAAACTCTTTTGTAGTTTCTAGAACTCTCAAGCTTTAGTATTTGCTTGAACAACAGTTTTCATGCAAACTGTTTTACTAAACTGCTGTTAACGTAAACAACAGTTAACAGACATTTTGGAAGAGATGTTCTCCCAGCTTTCATGACATTTGTAACTATTTTTATCTGTATTTCATAAGTCAGGTGTGATGCTGTCTTTTCATACTGATTCTAGATCTTTCCCTGTCTTTGATGGAGCAGAAAAATGTCTGTATCCAAGTACACCAGCTTGCACTTGATCTGTAATGTAATGTTGGAAGAATCAAGTTTAATCGGTTCTTTGAATTTTTTTTTTTGTTGCTAATATTAATTCAGAGTGATGCATAGTTTACAAAAGGTCATAGAATGCAAGATCTCTTTTTTCTTAGAGCTTTTCCCCTGAAATGTCCAGGCTTAGATGTTGGGATTTTTTAAATTTTAGCCCAGTGGTACTGCTTAAATGTGAAGTATATCAGATGGATACAGCTAGTAATACTGAAATGAACAATAAAATAATCTTCAGATCATGTTTCAACTTACTAGTATAAAATTATTTCATTACAGTCCTTCATTACAATTTGAAGCTGCATGGGCATTGACTAACATAGCATCAGGCACTTCTGCACAGACTCAAGCTGTTGTACAGTCCAGTAAGTGTTACAGTTTTGGTTTTTTTGGGACGAGGTGGTGGGGGTGGATATTGTGGGGAAAAGGAAGTATTTGGATAACGAATGCCGTTTTTTATCAATAACATTGAAGTAATAAATACGTTTGTCCTAAAGATTAACCAGTGATTTTTGAAAGATTTCTACATTTCCTCTTAAACATTAATTTGCTTATCACTAACAACTAATGTTAAGGATCTGACAGGATTTTGCCATAAAGAAGATAGAGAATGATAGATGACAATAATTATAACAAAAATCTTAGTCCTTTCTCATTCTTGGTTTGATTTCTGAAATCATGTACCATTAATTGCTCCATGACTAACACTTAAGTTAGGAATTAATTCCTTCTGCCTCAAAGGTATGCTCATAAATATTACTGAACTTGTTAAATACATACAATTATGTAAGATTGCACATTTAAATATATTGTTAAGAAAATTACCACCCGTTCCTTGTCTGTATGATTAGTGTCTCCTGTACACACAAGTTTGTTGTGCTGCTTTCATTTCTTTTTTAACCACAGTGAGAAAGAAACTCTAAAGTTAATTCAAGATAAATTAATCAAATAAATTTTTCAGGATTATATCTATAGCTTTTATGGATCAGCATACTTATCTTAAAACAATCACCTGTATGCTAAATATAATATGTTGTCATTAAACAGTAGATTATAGATAAGTAAATATATAATAAATTGTCTTAAATTACTCATATTCTCATTTTTATGTGGGAAAATGGTGACTTAGTTATTTGATTTTTTTTTTCAAGTGTAAGAACGTGCCTTTCAAATGAAAATATTGGTTAGTATGTTTTCATGGCAAATAAAATAACTCAGTAATTATTAGATTCTGTATAGTTAAGATATTGGAGCAATAGAATAATAATTATTATTATTATTATTATAATTAACCAAAATAAGCTTTGGGTAATATGATCTTACCAAAATGAGCTTTGGATAAAAATCCAAAGGCTTTAAAAAAAAAAAATATCTTGAATTTGTTTCAAAAATTCCTGATGTGATTTGGGCAACTCTGTTTTTAGATTGCTTTTCTAGTGTATAAGTACCTTTGAAAATCTACTCCCAAGTTTTTTCTTCCTTCTCAACTTGTTCATTGGTTAGGTATTGTTTTCTTTCTTTTTTGTGTCCCACAGTGTTATCCTGTTTGAATGAATCTAACAGAAAGGATGTTTATAGTATTAGCTTTGCAGGAAAAAATCTCAAAGTAAAAATTAAAAGTAGAATAAAAGTATGTACAGCACAAGTAAAAGCATTGTTGTTACTTGAACAATTACTAGAAGCTCAGGTTGGGATATGTGTCTCCCAAAATCTGTTTAGTTAATACTTGAAAAGAAGAAAATGTACTAAAATGACTTCAGGGAATCAAGAAGCATTTTACTCATGAAGAGAAAATGGATGAAGTTTAGTCTAAAAGTATCACTGCTTTGACTGTGAGATGACTAAGGGAAAACAGTGTCACAGCTCTTCTCCCTGTAGATAAGGACTGGTTTGAGGAAACAAAGCAAGAAGAGGCTGGTGGAGCCTTATTACAAAAGAAGGCAGCTCCTGCAATCGGGAGGGACAGATGGTACTTGGAAGGCCCAGCAGAAGAGAAGTACTATGTGCACAGAATAGCTCTTGGCAGGAGCCAGTCTAGAGCAGGAGTAATTAATTTTTTGAGAGTGGTAGGTCAGATAACCTTAACTCATGCTCTCTCAGGTTGTCCTCCTGCCTGAGTGCTGTTATGAAATAACTTCATTCCTGGTTTTGAAAGCATACCAGGATTGCAGTCTAATATAAACTACATAGTTGACCCTCTTCTCTGAAATATGTTGAATACATATATGGCTGAATTGTAATCTCAGTAATTGCTGAGAAGGAAGCTAAAATATTCTACTCGAGCTAATGGAAGTGGGATGATTATTACAAGAGTGAGTGTTCTTAAGTAACAGTGTGTTGCTGTCCCTGCTATAGGGACAGTCAGTTATAGGCAGTGGCTGAATCACTCATCTGGGGGGGGGGAAGGAATTTTAGCTTGTCTTTATTCTTCATCACTCTCTATTTTTCCGAAAAATGCATCAGAGTTTTTTGGCTTTATTATCACGTTACATTATCAACAGAATATTGATTCACAGTTCCTCGCAAACTGTGTTGCAATTTTAAAAAATTTCTGAAGCTATTTCTGCAAGAAAAAATACTCTTTAGCAGTATATAAATTGATCTAGTTTATTCAGATTATAGGATGAGTATGATAAGATATAGATTTTAAAAATTGCTGCAAGAATTACTGTCTTTCAAACAGTATGGGTTGTGTGAAGGAAAACAGTGCATGGGAATAGTAGTGGGATGGTTTCTTAGCTCTATCAAATATATTTCATTCCACAGAGAATGATATCTAAAATCAGTACCACTTCCTTAATTTGGTATGTTTCTGGCATTATATAAGAGCAAATTAAAACGTCTTGGGACTGGCAGATGGATGTAAATCTTCACTGCATATGGAAACTAACTATAGCCACCTCTTGGGAGGAAGCTATTTTCTTAAAGTCAAGATATCAAGCACGTTTGCACAAGTAGGCATGTCATTCTGTTTGAGATGTGCTGTGATCCTGGATAACTGGAAAATCTGAATTACCAGGACATGAAACCTCACACCTGCATACTTTTGAGGGTCTGCCTATCACTTTGAGAAGTATGGAGAAATGTTTAAATGTGGGGAGCATTGTTGTTTAATAATTCTGTTTTCAAGTCTGTTTTTCCCTTCTCTAGATATATATAGAAATGTTTAACTGAGTTTTGTACTCCCTTCATGACAGAAACATGTGTAAGGCATGGTGGAGAATGTGTTTTGTATAAATTAGTGGAAATGTTGCTCATATACCAAGATCCAGTGTTAAACAAATCCAATCTTCGCATTCTGCAGATGCAGTACCCCTCTTCTTGAGACTACTTCATTCACCACACCAGAATGTTTGTGAGCAAGCTGTATGGGCTCTTGGAAATATTATAGGTAACTTGTTGTTTTAATGATTTGAATTCAGGGAGCATTTCGTTCTAGAACTTGACTTTTTGAACATTGGCATTATCATAAGAGACTATGTTTCCTCTGAATTCTGTGTCTTGATATAATTTTTTTAAAATATATAATGTGGCCAGAATTACATATGTACCTCCTGGGTTTTTTTCTAATTAATAGTATCACTTGCTATGCAAAATATTAACAGGATAAATTTTGGGTTTCCTAAAATATACATACATAATTGTACGTATGTATATTTCATTAAATATGACCTTTTAGTAGTAGACTATTGGTGAGGAAACATAGAATTTCAGTATCCCAACATGTCATTGCATACATTTCAAGATTTTCCATTTTTAATGTAATTTCTTTTGCAACAATTTTCATTTCTGTAGGTGATGGTCCTCAGTGTAGAGATTATGTCATATCACTGGGAGTTGTCAAACCTCTTCTGTCCTTCATCAATCCCTCCATTCCCATCACCTTCCTTCGGAACGTCACATGGGTCATTGTAAATCTCTGCAGGAATAAGGACCCCCCACCGCCTATGGAGACAGTTCAGGAGGTAAATAAAGAATTATGAGACAGATAATGTTTTATACTCTGGGCTAGAGGCCAAATGTTTTACATTGTCATACTATGAATTTTTGCATGTTTTTTGTCACTGCACATGTCTTGTGCCACTTACCAGTTATTAGATGAAATAATTTGACCCGTTTGGTGGTTCTTGCTATGGCTGTAATAAAGGTATTTGTAATGTTTGAAACTGAGTAAGACTGAAGTGGTGAGCTGTACAACAAAGAAAACATTAATATACCAGAAAACATTAAAATACTCAGCATTACACGTTTTCACTAAAAAAAAAAGGGCTACAAGTGTGATTCTGTATGTAGAAGAATTCAAATGTAATTATTTTCAGCCAGAGGAAGTGTAAGTAAACTTATCACGTGTAGTGTGGTTTGTGTTTCAACTCGGTGTGAACATGCAGTCAATGCCAAGCCCCAGCCTGAGCAGAAATCCTGAAAATCCTTTTAAAATGGGAGCAGAGCAAATACTCAGTTGATAGGGCATGCACAGTTAGTAAAATGGAGCTATTTGACAAATGTAATTGTAAGTAAAGTTTTTGATTTTAAGATAAGTTCAAAATTGTAGATATAGTTTTTGGAGCCATATGAAGTATGTTACTGTTAGCAACTAAACTTTAATGAAATTTTTAAAGTGAAGCAGAGAAACAGGGACACTTTTGCAAGTAATGCTTTACTAAATAAAACATACTCTGTTCGAAGCAGTTTTATCACAGATCACTTTTATATTTTCTCTATATGTGATTATAAAAAGTTAAACTTTAATCCAGGAGGTTTATGTATTGATATTAGACTAATAATTGTTACTGTGTGTGATAACAAAGCTTTAAAAATAGCAGTGGGGTGTCTTATCTCTGTTATCTGCTTGTTTTCCCTCAAAGTTCAGTCTACGCTCTGTGTCTCTAATACAGTACTGTCTCCTATTTTCACAAATTTGAAATATAATACACATATTTTTATACATTCTTTGAGGGAATGACCAGCTGCTGGAAAGTGTGTGATTACAATATACTAAAGGAAACTAAAGCTAAGCTTTGTGATTGCAGCACTTGGATTCATAATTTTACCACCAATTTTGTTCTACTGTAATGACTGATGAACTTCTTTTCAGATTTTGCCAGCGTTGTGTGTTCTCATTTACCATACAGATATAAACGTAAGTAATTTCTAAAGTTTTAGATATTTAGATTCTGTTTTCTCTAGAACGATAATGCTGCAGGATTGTGTTAAAGTAGTAAACTTGGGTTTGTGTGTTAATTTATGTATAATAAAGTCATAAATGTGCAAGTAAATTTGAAGACTAATGTAATTGTAGTCATTCAGAATATGAAAGAGCAAATACCATTTCTGAAACACCTTTTGTAAAAGATGGTGGTTTTTATCTTGTACGTTTGAAATACCTTTAAAAACCCTATCTTGTGGAATTGAGCACTAGAAAATTGAAGTGCTAGCTTTACCATCAGCTGCACTTTAATTCTGCCCCAGTTTATAATTTTGCATAGATGGTATGTAATGTATGTGTAAAAAAATTACATGTAATTCTGTGTATCAGTCCAGTCAAATATTGTGATCATAAGGGGAAATCTGATTTTTGTAACCTGTTGGGTGCCTGACTTTGCAACGTTCAACTAAAGAAATCACGTATAAATACATTTAAATAAACAGCAAAAAACTATTGTTCTGTGGCACCTTTGACAGCCTTCATGTTTTTAATACTAAACCTTCAGTACTTCCCACATTCCTGATTCATGAGTTTACCTGTGTTTTTCTAAGTCATGTCCTAGGGGGTGGACGTATCTCATAAAGCCTTATATATTGTGACTTCAGAACAAAGATCTGTGTACCTGAGGGATATTGAGCTGCTTTTCTCCTCCTTCTCCTATCAGGACTTTGTAATCCCTGTAGTGATCCTCTAGCAAAGAAGGAATTGAACCCTTGTGTTGGGTTTCGGGATAAAATAAAGCATAAGATTGGTGGGACTGTCATTTGTTACTTCAACACTAGTAGTGGTGTTTCTGCTGCTTTTTTAATGGTGAAGTGGGCTTGTCTTCACAAAATATTTGTACAGTTTAATCTGGGATTTTGCCAGGGTTTTCCCAGTGTAATATGCGTGGGAGACAGCACATGGTGACTTTTCAACGCGTAATTTGGACAAAGCTGAGCGGAATTCATTACAAAACCAAATATACTTCTAACCTGTAGGCTCTTTTTCCCTGCCAAATTTTAAAGCTTTTGCAAGCAATGATTGTATGAGAGCTTATTGATGTAGGTACGAGACTGTGATGCCAGGTTTTGACTGATCTCAATTAGGGTGTCTGTCATTTTGATCCTGAGGGTCAGGTGTTAGTTTGGAGGTACCAGTCTGGTCCCAGCCTCTGTACTGGAGCAGCAAACCTCTCTTTGGAGATGAGTCAGTGATGCAGGTAGGTCAGCCCACAGTGCTACGAGCGCTTCTGGTGGCTGCTGCTCTCATCACCAGCAGGGCTGTGGGGCAGTGAACTGGTGAGGCACCATCTCTCACTGCTTCTGCTGCCATAGCGGCTCCACTGCAGCACGCTCTGCTGTCCCTGCTCACAGGAGGTGAGGGCAGCAGTAGGCTGTGGCAGGAAAGCCTTTGGGCTGTGCTGGCCGGTATCTGGTGCTGGGTGGAAGCAGCCTGTGGGTCAGGACTGTAAAGTCCTTCCTGTCTTCCAGTACTGGAGTATTCAGCTGTTTTCATAGCTGGAAATTTTAAATGGCTGTCTGTTTTAAAGGTAGGCTAGGTCTAGGTACCTCAACAGATTATGTCCTTAGTGGGGTTCAGATTTCTTTTCCTTCAGTTCTTAACATCATCTAATGTGATGTCCCTCTTTCTGCTGGCTTTGATTCTGCTTCAGGTACTCCCTTCCAATGACTAACTTTCATACTTATCTATTTTTGAGGGCTTTCTAATCATCCATATCAAGTCATCAGTGACTTTTTTTTTAAGATTCTCAGATGGCCCTGCATGATAGGCATTTCTCTGAGGGTTTTGCTTTGCTTGAACACTTCAACAGTTGCCACATTACAATAGTTGCTTCTCCTTTAGTTGGTATAAGAACTCCTTTGCTGTGTTTTTTATTCTTAATATGAAGGCAGAAAAAGGCATACCTCCAGAATTGTTTGCAGTTTCACTTAAGAACTGCACTACGGATCAGAAATGCTAAGGTGTCAGATGGATTAGAGACTTCAGGGAATTTCTGTATTCCATAATCGTAAGATAGTACAGCTAACAAATTACAGCAGTGCTAAGGAGGCTGTCTTGGTACTTTCTTCAGAAAGTTACTAGCACAACTATTTACCTGAACTGGTTGTCTATCTTGGAATTGCAAATCAAGACCAACAGTTTACCTTTGTGAGATGATGTATGCTGTCACTTTATGCACCAAAATGTGGTATTTAATTAAAAAGGAATTTGAGAGGACATATAGAAAT
This sequence comes from Orthonyx spaldingii, assembly GCA_013397795.1. Taxonomy (NCBI): domain Eukaryota; kingdom Metazoa; phylum Chordata; class Aves; order Passeriformes; family Orthonychidae; genus Orthonyx; species Orthonyx spaldingii. The sequence goes on from VZTJ01006609.1 coordinate 547,150, forward strand.
TACTCTGATGGAACAAATGGCCCTGTTTTTTTAATAGTTGTGCATAATAATTAACATTTTACTGATTAGGTCTCATCATAATCGTGTTTAAGTTTTTCCTATAACTAAATTGCATGCTTTTCCCCTCTCCACCCCCCATAAGTGGAATATTGTTCACTAAATTAAGCCTTATATGGATTTTTCTGTTCAACATGTAAACCATGTTCTCTCCAATTTGTAGATTCTTGTGGACACTGTTTGGGCTTTGTCCTACTTAACAGATGGTGGAAATGAACAGATACAAATGGTGATTGATTCGGGAGTTGTACCTTTTCTAGTTCCCCTTCTGAGTCATCAGGAGGTTAAAGTTCAAGTAAGTCTGATTCAGTTGTGTTTGAATAGTCCTTTGTATGCTGTTTGCTAAAAAATGTGCCTTACAGTATTTGTTAGTGGAGTTAGTGAGATGAACATGTATAGCTACATTTTGTACAGGTAAAACTGAAGAAAAAATGTTACCTACATTGGGGAAAAAAAAAAGACAGAAAACTCAAGCAAAACAGCACTAATACAGTTATAAGTAAAGTGACAGGTTAAACATTAACTTCCATTTTGTGATTACCAGGAGTGCCTTCCTTTTGTAGTCCTAAAATATTTAATGACAACAGATTTTATGTTTCCCAGAATTCAAGTAATATGCACTCTTTCTGTTGCTGCATTCATGGTTGTGCATATTCTATCTGAATAGCTCATGGAAATCAGTGTTTTGGAACTTTTAGAGTATTGAAATATTTACAAATGCTGAGTACTTTTAGTAAAGTAAATTTGTAATTAGCTGTGAAAGGTTAACTGAGCTTACTTGATTGATTTCAAAGACAATGGGAAACTAAAAGTTAGTTAATGTGTACTGGGTTTTTTATGAACCATCCGCTGTAATACAGAGCTCTTTTGTGTATCTGTGCATTTGACATGTTTGTTTAGTTTGTACTTTGGATGAGATTTGGCTGTCTTGAAATTTGTCAGACTAGTTCACTTGATGAAAGAAGTCTCTTCAGTATTCTGTCACTTGTAAGGCATTTACTGACCAATACAAAAAGATGTAAAGTCCATTTCTGAAAGTCACCTGAGACTCAGTAAGTAGTTGTCACGTTTTGAATGCCCTAGCGGGGAGTGGAATGGAGAAGTGAGCAACCTCAGCAGACATAGTCAGAGCCTAAAAGCTGTTATTTGAATTGTAACACAGGTCAGGTACATGATGAATTAGTCTTCCGTTTTAATATTCTTTTAATTTCTAATCTTTGCACTTTTTGAGTTGAGCTGCAGTGCATTTATTCTGTGATGTACTGTGTCTTTTGATGAAACAGTACCCATTCTTCTGATGTAGCTCAGAGGATGAAGTGCTAAATTGTATTTTGCAAAGTGTTTTTGTAAAGAGACATCTTAAAATGATCTTTGTTATAGCATAAGTAACAGCAATGTCTTTAACATGCAATTTTTTTTCCTTCCCACTTTGGATATTCAGACAGCAGCACTGAGAGCAGTAGGCAACATAGTAACTGGTACTGATGAGCAGACACAAGTTGTTCTCAATTGTGATGTTTTGTCTTATTTCCCAAATCTCCTGACGCATCCAAAAGAGAAGATAAACAAGGTATGATTTGCTTCTTTCTAACTTTTTTTTTTTTTTAAGAAATAAAACAGTAGCCTGTGGAATATTACAGAAGAATTTCCTACAGCTGTTATTTCCGTCATGTGAGCAATTTTGTATAAAGATGCAGCCTTTGAGGCTGGTGCTTAATTAGGACTGAAACCAAACAGCCATAGTGAGTATCCATGCATTGGTGTTGATGCCTCGTGCTTTCTGGGAGGATTGAAGGGTTTTGCTTTGGAGTGTGATACTTTCTCTTTTCATTTGCAAAGTGAGTAACTGGCTAACTTCAGTTACAGTTTTTCATAATTTTGGTTGAATCCAGTGAGTTGCATAAGATTGATCCAGTTTTCCCACTCCAGCTTTTCGTAGTGAAGTTTGTTCTCTTGTTCATCTTCACCTTCAAGGAAGGAGGAGGGTATACCACTGTCCTTTCCTGAAAATTGCCTCTGCATTTCCTCTCCTTCCTTTCGGCAGAAATAACTTCACTGCTGCAAGGATTGGGAGGAATAGGAAGAATGTGATGAAAGTGATCAGTGCCTCCTTTTCCAGAGCTGTATTTCACGTTATTTGCTTTTTGTAAACTTTGTGCCATCTTCCATTGCAAAGATGATCTGGCTGAGAAGAAGGCTTTCTTGTTTAGATTATGTGGTTCCCCCATTTAGTGTATCATGGAGGAGAAATCTATTTGTGAGGAATCTCTGTTTCTGCGGGCCCTGTCAGCTGTGAAGATCTCTGAAGAAGTTATCTTTGACAGTCAAACTGATGTGATTTATTTTTGCCTGCCCTTTTAGCTCTCACAAAAGAATAATGAAGAGCTCTTTTGAATGCCAAGGAATTATTTTTGTACAAGACATGTCCAGAAATGCTTTGAGTTTTGTTGCAAGTCTATATTGTGAAAGGCAAATACAAATAAAAACAAGATACATATCCCTTAAAAAGTGGGAACCCATTATGGTTTTTTCCTGCAGTGTTTCATAACTGCTTGCTTGCCAGATCTGTCTTTTACCTAAGATTGGAGCCTTTTTAAGATGCTGTGGATTGCCATGACAAGTATCCCCCCCCTTTGTAACTGTGAATTTGGAACTGCCATGGAATAGGTGGTAGCTATGTGGATGAACCTCCTGAAGAAGTAACTGCTGAGCAAAGTCACAGGACAGTGTCCTGTGTGATACTTGAATGAGCTTTGTGGACACCACGTTTCACAAAGAAAATGAGAGGTGGAGTCTTCCTTTTATCGTAACAGAAAGCTACTACTGAGCTGTCAGTAGTAGGATTATAGGATAAGTCCTTTTTTTATGATGCTTTACCAGTTTTCCTATTTTCCTTGCAAAACTGATTGCAAGTTTAAAGCTTGTCTGTGATGCCAGCAGTGCAAAGTGGATATAACGTTTACATCAGTATTATTCCTGAGATATGGAGACACTCCTTGTGTGAGAGAGAATCTGGCCCTGTGAATCAATCATATTGATTTTACATTGATTCCCCATTGTCTTTCACAGTGCAATAAAAGTTTGTATGCTAGAAGTGCTACTATGGAGAAGGCATGTATTGTGATTGCTCATGGTATGATTTTAGGTTTTGAGGTGGTCAGGTTTGGCTGAGTTCTTTTCTTCATCTGCTGACTAGTTTTTAAAAGTGTTTTGCTTTTTTGCTTTATCCCATTGTAGGAAGCAGTTTGGTTCCTTTCCAATATCACAGCAGGAAACCAGCAACAAGTTCAGGCTGTAATAGATGCTGGGCTAATCCCCATGATCATACACCAGCTGGCTAAGGTCAGTCAAGCTATCAGCTATGCGAGTTGTCATCCTCTTTTTATAAATCTGACATGAGGAGTTTGTGATTTTTAATAAGTTTGGCAGATGTTTCCATGCTGATTTTAATGAGCTATTAATTTTGTTTTTCAGGGGGACTTCGGGACACAAAAGGAAGCTGCTTGGGCAATTAGCAATTTGACAATAAGTGGGAGAAAAGATCAGGTATGTATAGTGGGATTTCAAGTTGTCACTAAAACGTTGCACATGCAGCCATTTGTGTAAGAAGCATAATGTTAAAAGCATATTTTTGCTTTTTAATTATTTAGGTTGAATACCTTGTACAACAAAATGTAATCCCACCATTCTGCAATCTACTCTCAGTAAAGGATTCTCAAGTGGTACAGGTGGTGCTGGATGGCCTGAAAAACATCCTGATAATGGCTGGTGATGAGGCTAGCACAATAGCTGAAATTATAGAAGAGTGTGGAGGTAAGAGCTTACTAGACTTTTAAAATATTTAATTTGCTGGATACTATTCTGTCTTCCCCTTGCTGCTGTTGATGTTTACTGCAGTGTTATTTACCATGGGCTATTTGAGTAAACAAGGGAGACTTTTGTAATGAGAGATACCACTTTTTTTTCTGTTAAGTTCAGTTTCGAGATGGCTCTGTAGAGGCAATTGTTGAAGGAGCTTTCTGTAGCTTAGGTATTTTTTAGGTTTCAGTGAGAATTGTAATTCTTTTCATTTGATAATTGCACATACTTTGTCCTGTGGTAAAACACACAATTCTTGCTCGAGTTCATTGCCTTGGAAGCAGTTTTAGGATCATAATTTCATTACAGACCAAAGCAGGATGAGGAGTCTTTTTGATATCACAATCCAAGTTGTAACATATGCTAAATAATGTTTTATAGTAAAGAGATACTGAAGAACATAATGCACTGGAACCTTTCCCTTGTGTTATTCCATATCCAGTTTGAAAATGGGACTAGTGTTTTAGCTGCCTTGTCACCTTGCTGGTTTAAACTTACAGGCAACACACAAATGTAGGCACTTCTTTTTTGTGATACACAGAAAGCACAATGACTAACCCAAAGGTTATGCAGTAGACAGAAGTTTTAAAAAATAGAGATAGCTTTATCTAAACAGAGAGAAGACTCCATTATCCATTGTTCATAAAATGGAATATTACCTGGAATATAAGGTCACAAATTACTTATCTTCCCTCTTAGAGACAAAGATAGCTGCAGTGTGGATAATACTTTCAAACCGAGCTACATCTTTTCTAGTGTGTTTCAGTAGCAATGTTTAATAATTTTTCTTATTTTTTCAAAGTAGTCAGTAACTCTGGTTTCATCTTACAAAAATCTTCTCCGTTTTCTTTTATTCAGGGTTAGAGAAAATCGAAGCCTTGCAACAGCACGAGAATGAAGACATTTATAAACTAGCATTTGAAATTATAGATCAGTATTTCTCTGGTGATGATGTAAGTATGCTAAAGATGGAAGAGTATATGCACTGTGCTGTTAGCTTAGTAAGTACATTGTCACATTCCTCGGTTCCAGTGGTCATGAACATACATTATCTCCAAAATCAGTTTTCCTGGTCCTTGTTCAGTACAGTTTCTCTCAATTTAAAGTCTTTGAAGAGTTTCTCAATACCAGGAATTTTCTTCAGCAAAATCAAGAGGACTACTCTAGTTTTGCCTAATAAATTGATTGATGCTGACTTAATTTTGCCACACTGACGTGTAATTACTTGCGATTAGAATCTAAACAGTTCTCTGACTCTCCTTTTTATTTTCTCATACCTCAGTCTTTGGAAGAGGCAGCAGATCCTTACTTTCAGATAAATTTTTGTATTTCAGCTCTGTATTTGCTCAGTCTGGATTCTGCATTGAAAAGAGCCAGCAAAACTATTTACACTTTCTGCAGCGGATTGATCTAGACTATCCAATATTTTGTTGCAAAATACCAGATTAGGTATTTTGATCCTCTGCTTCTAGCTCCTCCTGCTACTGGCTGCTTGTGAGTTTCTGAGGAGCACTCCAACAAGCAATTTGAAGATAAATTATCTTTCCTGAGCTGTCCAGGGTGTCTGTAGTTCTGCAACCTATGTTTGCAATTCTTCTCTTAAATTGAACACTCCAAATGCCAACTCTAATTCAGGACTCAGTAATTTTCAATTCTTGAGCCCATCATGTGTTTGGAAAGTTAGTCACCAGAGGTTAAGATATGTTAAAAGTTCCCTGTGCCTGTAGTGATTCTGTGCAGTGTCTTAGAGTCTCCATAGAGACTCTGAGACTTCTGTGTCTAACTGAAGAGCACAGTCTGGCTGATGTGGGTGGAAAAATATCCCTGTTGAGGTTAGTACTCCGTTTTGCGCATTTAATTTTTACATTAACACAATTTAATCTATGCCTGATTGGCTGAATATGCCTCCTTTACTCAAGGGCAGGACTTCCCTTCAGATTATTATATTGTTACTATGTTTTCTGTAGCTTCTAAAACTAAAAATTGTAGAAATTCCATGATTCCTCCAGGGAGACAAGAGATTGGTTATGTTAGTCTGATTGGCAATGTTAGGATGGGCTGTCCAGGAGTATTCTTGCCTTCTGTCACTTCAGGTCTTCTGTATCTTCATGAGATATTGCTGACTGCTTGATGTCCCTACATGGCTACTCCTGTCTGCTCCTTTCCTGAGCCCTGTAAAATGCACAGCCTGTACTTCAGGAGCAGCACTAACAGCTTCCTGAGTTCAGTTTATTGTGTTAAAGGCAGGTGAGCCTAGGTGGGGTTACTTTGTAGTATCCCTGCAGAAGGCAGAGGTGCTAATTTATCAAAACACAAATGTTTTGCAAAACATTCTGAAACTGGACTCCGTCTTCATGTGGGCATGACATGCAGATTGTTGCTGTCACCAAAGGCCTCAATCTCTTCCCCCTAGTTTAGACAGTGTCACCCAAAGTAATGAGAAATATGTTAGGTGAGTTGGTTCTGATGTGTGTACTTCTGCAATGCCAGGTCTCAGAAAGCTGCTCAGACCCCCACACAAGGGCTCTTTCCTGCTTCAGAGTGACACACGATCTCAAATAGTCTCAGAGAACAGGTGCAGCTGGTGATTTGCAGGAGGATGGGTAGGGTTTGAAGTTGTGCATTTTGTTGCTACTGACTATGTTATTTGCTATTTCTTGAGGCTGTAAATACGTAAATTCTAACATCTCTGAGTAAGCTGGGTGAAGTTATCTGCTGATTCCTTTCACTCTGTATCCATAGAGCAATGAGGTACTTCTGGTTTAAAAACAAATTCAGATTGTGCTTATGAGAGCTATATAAAGCTGCTCTGAAATGAGTAGTTCTAAATCCTTCAAATTCTGATAGGAGATATTAAGAACTCTTTTAAAGTTTATGTAAGTATTTCTATCAGCTGCTGATAAAAAATTGTTTTCATGTTGAAAGAAAATGGGAGAAAGTACAAAACCAATTTTGGAATCCACAACTAGTGATTAGCCAACTCCAGAAATACTAAAAATTGGCACTGAAAATTAAACTGCACAGCTAAAATCGCAACTGCTTTGACCAAACAGTAGCACTGTCCCTAACCATTACAATTCTCTGTTTCCCTAATGGTATTAGAACAGAGTTGATGTGTTGTTCTTTTTAAACATATTTGAGGAATTGAATTGGAAAAAGAGATCTAATTTTATTGCAATAATATTTAAAAAAAAAAAAAGAAAATGTGACCATTTGTGAATTCCTTCTCTGCGTACCCAGCTGTGCCGGGAAGCGGCCTCTCATGTGTTCCTGTTGTGTTTTGTAGATCGATGAAGACCCCAGTCTCATTCCTGAAGCCACTCAAGGAGGTACTTACAACTTCGACCCAACGGCCAACCTTCAAACAAAAGAATTTAATTTTTAAGTTCAAAAAAAGTGCAGCTTCTCTTGTCCCACACCAGTACGAAGCACCACCAGATGGCTACCAAGTGAAGAAACAAAAGGCTCCAAGACACACATGCCTCTTCGTTTTGATGCTTCTAAAGCAAGCCATGTATTGGTCACTTTGCAGTTGCCAAACATCACTATCACATGGACTGTAAATGCATATGCATGATCTCTTAAACGGTTTCAGAATTCTTTTTAACAGTCCCAACTACCTTCTTTTGCCTTTTTCCTGGTGCCACATGCTGACAACCGCAATCTGCAGTTTTGTTAAGAATATTCCGTAGTGGTGGCACATTGGCTTTCCACGGAAAAGTAGCTTCTTTGGAAAATGGTGCGCTGTGGATCAAGACACTTTGGTATGATGCATACATTTTGGAAGACTTTACAGGGGCCCAGTTCACTCTGAGCCTCCATCATCGTCCTCCACAAACATATTTTCATAAACTTTATGTGGAAGAATAGATTCAAAAAATGCAAGCCAAATGAATTTCATTGGTGAAACTGAAATAAAAGTAACTTATAAAAACACAACACTTGGCAATTGATTAAACACTTAAGTTTAAAAGAAACGAAAAACTACTTCAGCTATCAGTAATTGATGTGTGTTCATTAACTGCCTCAGAAACCAGGGTTGGAGAATGAACTGTAGATTTGGACTGGTAAAGCTTTTGCCATTATACCTAATTTTTGAGAACAGCGAGCCCTATTTGACCACTCACTTCAGCCTGTGTGTTCCTGCTGTTTTGAAGTAATCAAATGCTGTGCATGGTATTTTACCTGAGCTACAACCTGTTATGGACTTGAACTTCTGTTTAAGCTGAAAGCAAGAGTCCCAGACTGTAGAAGAAAAATTCTGTCCAAAAAATGTATTAGTTAAAAAGAATCTTGCTTTCAACTTTCAGTAGTCAATATCTTCTGTTTTAAATTGATAATTGGATATGGTTGATTTATATTGGGTTTAAACTGTGGAGCTTTCATGTTTACTGTAATTTAGTCTTAAAATATTTTTTACTTAGTAACCAGTGCTTATGATGATGTGGTTGGCAACAAACCAGCAACTACTTAGAAGCGTCATAAAAGCTTCATTCTTGGAGTATTGGAAGAGTAATTCAGAAGTTAGTCTCAAATCTTATTCATGTGATTAAAAACATACAAACTGGTTGATGTGTGAGGCTGTATCGAAGCTGCCGTTACTCAGCATAAACCTGATGTGCAGCGCACATTAAATAACTTTATATAAGGTATGTGAAGTCATTGCTTTTGGAAAATCGCCTGACCCAGTCACTTTCAAAGGGGTTTTGGTATTGCTGGGGCGAAGATTGGTAATTTTGAAATTCTGTAAGCTGTCACACAAACTGGTTTTGTTGCTGTTGTTTACTGGGTGTAATTTCCCAATGCATTGATGTGAAGGGATAGAAAAATCTAAACTAATTTAGTTATTGGATGTGGGTTGTATTTACTGTGATGAAGATAAGGACAGATGCCATCAGAGCTTTGTGGATCAGCTGTTTTTCCACTGATGAACAACACATAGCAGGTGTGCATTCATTAAATATATATCTGCCAAGGTGGAGCCACTTTAAAGAGTGAGTTGTCTTGTATCTCAGCTGGATACAAGCGTATGTTTAAACTGCAAGATTTTTACTTGCTAGATAATCTGTTTTAATATAGTGGTTTGGCCTCTGATTATTTATAGGTTTTATAAATTTTAGAATCAATTTCTCTTTAAGGTGGCTCAGATTTTTCAACTCTTGTGCACATAAAATTGAGTTGAAGTTCATTGTGCCTTTTTTCTTTTCCCAGAAGTTGAGTTGAAGCTTCATATGGTAACTGCATCCTATTCACACACTATAGTTTAAAATCTTGAAACTGTGTGGTGTTCGCTAAAAAACTAAACAATAAAAAGTCAAAGTTAGGTAAGGTCACAAAGTTTTTGTGAAATTAGAGTTCCAGCAGGTGTTATTGTGAACAAATATTTCCCCCCTTCTAATTCAGTCTAGTCTCCTGTACGCCATATAGACTGATGCATACCCAGTTCAGCCTACACTCACTGTTATTCTAGAGGTTACGTACAAATTTATACCGAAACAACAGTTTCCCTCTATAAAGATTTGATCCTTTTCTTGCACTCAATGCATTACAATAAAAGTGAACACTGGAGAACTGGGTAAGGCAGGACAAAGTGCTTGCTCAGTTCTTCCTCCTGTGACCTTATCAACTTTTGATTGGGATTGCACCATTTCATAGTTAATAAAGGAAACAAAGTATATTGCTGCACTTTTACGTTTTCAGAACAGTGTTTAAAATTGCATTGTTTTTATTATTTTTTTAAACTATCAGTTAAAATAGACTAAAACGTTCTTTCAAAGAGGCATCTAAATGTGTTCCTAATTTTGTATATGGGCTTAGGTTTTGTAACCAATAAAAAGCTGCTATCAAATACTATAAAAACATTCAAGAACTTATTTTGAAGGTTATGGAACTGCTTAGTCTTCATGGATTGACTTAGGAGTTTTTGTCTTTGACTAGATATTAGTTAGCAGAACTCCGCATCAAAGTTTGAAGTATGTTACAAGTATGAATAAAGTAAGCTAATGCAGTCATCTCTGAAACTTTGAATACGGAGTTTTATACTTTGTTATGGAGATGTTTCCCACATGTGTACAGGGGGCTGTGGTAAGTGGGCTGCAGCTGCTCCATGTGATTATTGAAATAGTGACTTCAGTTCAAGGGCTTAAAGGTGGACCAAGAGTGTCAAGGAACTTTCACAGGTGTCTTCTACCTCCAGAAATGTCCTTTCCGGGCTCCTGGTGTGATGCTGGTTGCTGATTCAGCACTAATTTAAGGTCAGGGTGCTGCACACAGGGGCCCAACTCCTGCCCAGTGTGGGTTGGGAGGGAGAGTGCACCAAACCTGGCCTCAGGCCGGACAGCCTTTTGTGGCCAGCATCCCTGCCCTGGCACAAGGGACCCCTTTGGGTGCTGCTTGGGAACAGCTTGGAACCCTCAGAGACTTGCATTGTCCAGCAGCCTCCTAATTAGTACAGTCCTGCTTTAATTACTGGACCGCACCAGTGGAAGGAGACTACTTGAACTGCTGGAAAGGTGCCTGTGGCTGCAGCTGTGGCTTTGCCATCCTTTCTCTGTGTCAGTTGGCTGAGTCACCTGGAGAAAGCCCTGTCCCCATGGGTGGGAGATGGAGATGAGCTTCCAGTGCTGTATTTAAATTTTTACATATGCTCGGCCATGGGGATGTAAAGGACAAAGATTTCATGAGAACCTAATTCCCATTTCCAAGTGCTGTTTAATCCCTTTGGTTCCTTCAGCTGACAAACTGAACTGTGTTGGGTTTTTGCAACCTGTTAATCATTCTCTAGGTCCTGCCTAGAGGAGTTGAAAGACATTAGATTGGAATAAATAATGCATTAAGCCATGTCTTATTTAGAAAGAGTAAAACCTAGAGGATATCTTAATGTTCCCCATACTTCTAAAAATACAGACACGTCCATTTTGTTTGCTTGATCTGCTAAACAGAGGAATGAGTAAGAAGATCGCCTGACAGGCAGGTTTTTAACTGATTTTTTTTTAATCTTAGTGGACTGAATAATAGTTGAGGCCCGCTTTGTTATTCTGCTCTTATCTGTAATGCCCTCTAGATTCTGAATGTCTTTCAAACTAGTCCTTTCCACCAAATGCAGTGTGTTGTGTTGCTTCTATTTTGTTGCATAAAAAGTACTCCTTTTTGTGGCATAATTATGCTTCTATTCAAACATATGTAGGACAACAAATTATGCCAAGCCATTAGGAAGCCCTTTTCAGGAAGAAAAGGAAAAAAACCCAATCAGTAGAAAACTGTGGGCTCCAACAGGCAAAGCCTTGGGAGATTTTGCTGCAGGCATTTATCATGATTGTCACTGTCACCTTGACAGCAGCAGGAGCTGCACGGGTCTGCTTCAGGCTGGGACGTTACTTCAGGCTGCTCAGGGAAACTGCCTCATGTCAAGATGCAGAGTGAGGAGCTAGGGCAGCTTTCTGCTTCCCTAATCCTGATTTGTGTGTGCCTCATCTGCCACAGAAACGGTAATGGGCAGGTCTGCTTTGTGCTGCCAGCCCCAGAGCTCTCCAGCTGCTGCTGCACGCACACGAGCATTCGTGTTCAGTCATGATGCAGCTTTCTTGAGCAGCATTGCAGTTTATAAAGAAACATAAGAGCTGATTTTTTTCCAGCCTTAGTTGTAAGGTTTTAATGTTGGAGACATCACAACCTTGTGTATCACACCTAAGAATGTTACTAACATGATTCTTTTGTTTTACATAGTTTTAAAATGAAGGTTGAAGCTTTTAGGCTGCTCTCTGCCTTCATCTACAGCAGTAGAATAGGTGTCACCACACAACCTCAGAGGGAAAATGGCAAGTTCTGTGAAGGATTTAGATACCCTGCAGGGAGACTTTTCCCTGAACTGCAGGAGGAAGTTGGTTGTCCGTTTGCACAGTACATTAAGTAGGCTCCAGGGACACACAAAGGTCTGGAACACGGATTAACCATCCTCGTTCTTAATTAGGGTCCTGTGGAAAACTGGTGGTTGGATTTTTTTAATGTGCTGAAATGAAGGGTAAGGGAGCTCATGTCTGCATCTGTTATTTGCAGGCTGGTCATCTTTAGTGGCTTTATTTGCTTGTTTTTAACTCTAACTCATGGAGCCAGCTGATTGCCCATATAAAATTGTTTGTACATGAAGAGGGAGGATGAAATTGAAATATTTTGCCATTGGCTTCAGCAAGTTCAGTTCTAGGTTTGTGCAGAAAAATGCTTATGGGAAGCTGCAGCTCTTGCCCTGAGATTAGAGCCATCACTGTTCCCTTCTGTTTGATGCAGTTCACAGCTGTTTTTTCCCTGCATTTCATACTTTTATATCCTGGTAGAGCTCCCTGAAATCTGCATACTGCCTGCATTTTATCATACTGAAAATAAGGGATAAATTCCTTCTGTTCTTGCCATGATGACCCCAGCTAACAGAAGGTTTGGCCCAGTAAGGGTGAGAGTATTTACTTGACATTGGTTCTCTAGAAGTGGTTTGTGTGGTCTTAGGTTTTGTCATTTTAAGCACGGCAGCACATAAATCTCAGGAGATGATATGTGTAGAGGGAGTGTTTGAACTTGTCAAATTCTCATGTTTAAATCAATTACATAGGAAAATGCCAAAAATGTGTTGCTTTGTCAAAAGAAAAGCGCTCTTTCAGTTGTTACATCCCCCAGTCTCTGTCATGTTTCACATCTCTCAGTCACTGCTTTTACTGGTTTAGAACAAATATTAAAAATTTAAAAAAAAAAAAAAAAGTCAGTTAAACCTCCCGCCTTTTAAATGCGTGTTTGGTTCAATGGCTGCTAAAATGTTGCATCTCACATGGAAAAATTTCTGTCCAAAGGACTCATTTGTGAACACTTCCAGAGAGCTGGATGTGCTGGGTACTTAGTGATAATACTCACTTCCAGCTCTCTAATCTCAGTCTCAAATTTCAGGCCTCTGTGCTCAACTATTTAAGCCTTTGCTGAGAAAAGAGCCCAGTCCAAGGGGAGTAATTAACAAGGTGGCAACTTGGCCCTGCAGCAGCAGCATGTTCCTTTCTCCCTGCTGTCGAGCAACACCATTGTCGGCAGCACAGAGCCAAGTGTTTGCACTGAGCTTTGCATGGCTATCGGTATCCAGGGAGGTGTTTTTATGGGAACTCAACCAGAGGTCTGTTCTTGAAATATTAAAAACTGATGGAAAGGGAAGAAATCACTTTTTGTAAAGGTCACAGTTTTCTCTGTATTTGATATTTTAGTCAACATCTAAACTTTTTAATTTCTCCAGGAGTTTTACTGACCTCAGTTGTGTGTTAGCTTAAATTTAATAGAAGAAAGATTTGGCCCCTAAAGGTGGGAAAGAAAATTTGAAAATGTGAGTCCTGCATGTTTAGAAATTCAAGTGTATTGAAGTCCATGATTTTTCTTGACGTAACGTGGGGGTTGCTTCTCATGCTTCCAGTTGCAAGAATACTGCTATGAGTATTCCTCAGGGCCTTTGTTTGCTCTTACCCCAGTCGCAGTCACCTACTCAAAGAGAAGCACTGCAAGCACTGAAGTGTTAACACCAAGGACTTGGGGGCTCTCTTCTCCCTACCTGGAAATCATCAGACAACAGGTTGCTGAACTGCATCCACATTCCTTCCAACCTAAGACTGTGTGAGAGCTAAAAGCAGTGGCAGAAAAGCAAAAGCTCCTTGCTAGGTGGGTGTCAGTGCCAGCTGCAGGTCAGGCTGTTCCCCTCCATGACACCAGAGAAAGTTGGTGTGCACATAATTTGCTCCTTCCTTACTCAGTGTGTAGTTGCTCAGGGTTATAAAGTAGATGGCTGGAACTGAACAACCGACTTGAGGTTGCCTAGCTTTTGTTTTGCAGCTGAAATTTCCTGCACTGTCCCTGTTTCTTAGGGTTTGGATGTTTGTTTTGGTGGGGTTTTTTTTAAACAGATGTATTATTTGTATTGCTCTGCTGTCAGAGGGTATAACATGCACTCTCAAAACTCACAGCAAGCATGTCATCAAAAGCTCTTTCCTGGGGCATATCACCTTCAAGAAAATGGCAAGGAGATCCATTAAGTTCCAGCACCAAAATGAGACTGAAATAATTTGATTAGGATGCATCTCTGTGAGAAAGATGGCAGAGACCGTGAGATGCTCCTGTGTGGCCTTGGACGGGGCAGTCAGGGGGCCACACTTCTGCATCTGTGCTGATCCAAGTGACAGACAAAAGCAGGGTGAGCCAGGGCCAGCCCTGAGGGCACAGGAGGGCACAGCCTGTCAGAAGCCATTCTGTGACATTTCCAGCCTCTCCCTCTGGTCGAGGCCCTCATCTTTCCCAGAGAATGAAAGCTCTAAGGACCTGTTCTCCTGTGATTTTCCTGCCTCCAGCAGCACATGAGCTTCCATGCAGTGGTGGAGGCAGTTAATGGGGTCTTCAGCTCTGTCAGGGGAGGGTACAACAAGGTCATTTGTTACCTCCGCTGATGGTGCTGGTGGAACAGAGGGCAACGCGAGTGTTTTTTATTATGTGGAAGAAAGGTAGGGTGCAGAAAAGAGCAACAAAAATATCGAGTCTGGTTTTTTGTTTAAGATAGAGTGGCATCTCATGGAAGTAAGTCACAAGTGCTTCTTCCCAAGGACGAAATACAGGAGACTAAGGGTGTCTCCAAGGCAGAAAGCCTGGGGAAACCAAGGGTTCAAATCAGCACCTTCCTGCCAGGCTAAGGTGCCTCTATCACCTGGGATTGCCTACAGCCATCTCCAGCAGGACATGTCCCCCACCCTCCCTGTCATTCCCAGGCACCGTCTTTGCAGAGCTGCTTTTTCTCAGAAGCATGGCAGACACTATGCCCATTCTCCCCAGGGCAGCTCTGGAGACTCAGGATTATTTTTCCATGTTTGCAGCACAAAACTTGCTCTTCCTGGCTGAGCTTCCCTTGCTTTGCTAGTGATGGGTCCACCCCACTATGCAGAAATGGGGCATCCTCAGGAGTGGTCTGTCATATTTTGCCTCTGTATTGACCTTCCCCAAGGAACAGGGAGAAGCTACTTCTCCATGCTTGTGAAAGCTCCACCCTGAGGCACACAGTTCAGATACCTTACAGCTGGTGCAGTGCTGGACCCTTGCTCCAGCCCTGTACTGGCCCAAACCTCATCTCTCTCAAAATATGGCCTGTGTTGAAAGGTGAAGTTTTAGCATTGGTCTTTTGCACCATTATCAAACAAAAGGACTAATTTTAAGTGCTGTCAAAAGCCAGAAAATCGCGAGGTGTAAAGTGTGTGTGTGTCTATGAGCAGAACAGACTCTCGCCTGATCCCCCAGGAAATGAGGGCCCCAGTCTCCTCTCAGCTGGTGTTTTTCTTTCCCAGGAAGTCCCCAGTTTGGTCTTTCCAAAGTCCTTTCCCACCATTATCAAACCTCTCATAGGCCCGTGTGAATTTGTTCTCTCTCTGCAGAAACCAGTGGCATTGTGACCCCACCACTCTTGGGTTAAAAAGTAAATATTTCTCCTATGCCTGAGGCAAAGTGTTGCTGCAGAGCAGCAGGTCACCAAGCAGAGCTTTTTTTTATGCAAGTGGTTGTGGCCTGTTGGAAAAAAACCTCATTGCCACATTCAAATGTGTTTAGCCAGCACAGGCCCAAAAAACCTAATAAAAATCTGATGCGTAAGAGAGAATTTAAGAACAGTTTGTCAGCCCTAGGAGCTCCAGGGAGATTGTTTCTCACAGCAATTGGCAGACAGGACATTGATGGTACTGGTTTGGTTTAAAGCATTAGAGCTTTGGAGGGGAGAAGTGTCCAGGTTGGATTGGAGCAGAGGTTTGTGCATCTGGTCTGACCACAGAGAGGCAGATGGGGCACAGGCAGAGGGGGTCGTGCTTGTCGGGTCTGGGTCATGGCAGTTGGTTACATTTTATTGTCTTTTTTTCCCCTCCCTTTTGGCAGGAATTTTAGGCAAGTCACACTGTGTGGAGTATGAGATGGGGGGATGATGCACTCCTGGTCATGAATGCATCACTGAGTTCCTAACCCAAATCCCAGCCTTCACCTGGCATTTTTAATGATATCCAGATGGCAGGCTGGATGAGACTTCGACTCAAGCAAATGCATAATGAAAAAATCAAGTGTGGGAAAGCATAGATGAAGACCAGTTAATTAACCCTTTGAAGGCTGTGATGTCTTGAACAGTAGTTTGTCATTTGTCTTAATCATTATTGCATGGCTGGCTTGTAATACCATTTAGCACTGGTATTGATTTTTTTAAGAGATGACATCACACGTGGTTTTGTTCCTTGTGTTTTCTTGATGAGTTACCTGTGGTGAATCTTTATAGGTGGTATTTCAGGGTTTCTTTAAGAGGAAGAAATTACTTTACAGCTCTTAGGTGTATTAAGCAAAAATTAAGACATTCCACTGCATTATACAACCTGTCTCCTAGCAAAAAGGGGGAATTGAAAAATTTTTTTTCCATACTGTGTTTGAAAAGAAAGCTTTTCTTAGCCTTTAAAAGAATTCTTATTGACCTTTCTCCCCCCAAGCATTTTCCAAGTCTCTGGCTGCTGCCCTAACACTCTTCTCCCGGTGTTACATCCGGTCACACATCCCTCTCATGCACCCTGTGGCTGCCTGTTCCCTCTATAAATACTTCATTGGCAACTGTCCATGCCCTCACCCTGCAGCCTTGGGATCCCGTGGTTCCCCTCTGATCTCAGGCCCTTCAGCAATACTGAAACCCATAAGGGAAGCTCCATTAGAAACTGCAGGACAAATGGCACAGAGGTGCATCTGAAAATAAAGCAACGGTGCCAAGAGCAGAAATTGGCCACTGTGCAAGTGGAGACTGTTTTGTGTCTCCACTGACTGAAAAATGGAAGTTGTGAAGGGAGCAGGGAAAAGGTGAGTCATCCTTCCTGTGCTGGCGAAGAGGAAACGGTAAATCGTCCTTCCTGTACTGATTTTAATGTTGGTTGTTTGGGGGGTTTTTTTTCCCAGCTGGCTGCTTTCCTGCTCTCTGGAGGTGGGTTGAAAATTTCTTGACAAAAATTAAAAAAATAAATCTGTGCTGGGTTCATACTCAGGAAGCTGCTTTGAAAACCAGTCCCACAGAAACATTAGTAAATCAGTGAGGAATAAGACATGCCCTTCCATAAACAGTGTGAAAGATGAATGAAGTGTCTCGGTGTCCTTGGAAAATGCAGAAAGGCATGGTGGTAACTCCCAGTGCAGAGATCCCTGCAAAACAGAGAAGGGATGGGAGGCCCAGGGTCTGGAATTGCTAATGGGCCTGGGCAGGGAGGCTGCTCTGACAGCTCTAAGCAAGGGTGAATACCTACCTGTATGGCTCGTCTCAGTGGAGGGGTGGCTGGGAAGATTAATGCACAAATATGGATTCTGATTATGTCACTGTAAAAGTTAATACACACCAGAGTGCATCCAGAAAAGCTTCTAAAAAGGAATCTTGAGCAACCAGAGTGGGCTCTGGGACAAAAA
Organism: Orthonyx spaldingii; assembly: GCA_013397795.1. Taxonomy (NCBI): domain Eukaryota; kingdom Metazoa; phylum Chordata; class Aves; order Passeriformes; family Orthonychidae; genus Orthonyx; species Orthonyx spaldingii. The sequence continues at coordinate 564,529 of VZTJ01006609.1, forward strand.
ACCTGAAGAATGCTTCAAACTTGTGAGGAACCTGAAACAAAGTCCTAAGGATTTTTCTTTTACCTGCTACTCAGAGAGAAGGTGTGTTATTTTAGAAATTAGTGCCAAGACTGTGACATCTATCACATGCCCGGGAAGATGGAAACTAAGTTTAAGGGTGCTCTCCTGGCTGAAATCCATAAGGAGGGTTGTTTTAGGGATTAATAGCACTCGGTGTGGCAGGGGCTCTCCTGCAGAATTGCCAGGAAAGAGGTAACAAACTTCCCTTCCTAGAACTGGCTGTTCTCTGCAGACTGCCGTGCTGCTCCCTTTGAACGAGGCAGGAGTTTTGACACCAAAACATTTAAGTGCTTTTGGTTCTGCAAGCCTTTGATTAGAGCAGTGCAGTTCTCATTAGACTGACTTGTTTTAGCAGCTGTCCAACACAGGAGAAAAGAGAAATCATTAGAAGTAAACTCTGCATTGCTATTTCAAATATTATGGACCCATCATTGTTCTGACAGTCTCTGAACAACGGCATAAATGGGCTGAGTAATGTGACCAAGCATCCAGAAAAGCCTTATTCCAGAAAACAAGGATGGTAAATCACATGATGCCCCATGAGATGGGGTGTCTTGCCAAATTATTGCTTCAGGGGAAGTGAGAACATTTTCAGTAACTGGAATGTTGCTTCATCAGTTTCAGACAATCAGAATTCCCATTGCCCCTTCTTCCGCACCTCCCACCTTGCTGTTTTAATTTTTAATTGGTGATATCTACCAAAGGCTGGTGGTTACCTCTATTGGCTGCCAGAGAAGCCTACTTTTTATCTTTTTGAAGAGCTTAAAGAACACTCAGAGGAAAATGGGAAGGTTTCAGTGCCTCTTTTTAACTATCAGCAGACAATCCTGTAGAGTCAAATGCAGGCATCAAGAGACACTTAGGAGTAAGACATCACCAGAACAACCTTTCAGTCTGTGTTGAGTTTACCCTAATGCACAGTTCTCTGTTTTGTGCCGTGTGAGACGCAAGACCAAAACAGCAGCAAACTCAACAAGGAGAATGTTTTTTGGCATGGCAATGCAGCACAGAGCCTTTTGTGTTGTGCCTCTAGAACTTGTGTTCAAAATGGCCAAACAGGTTTGTTGGAGTCTTGCGTGTTAGAGGCACAAAATGACCACCTACAACAAGCTGGAGGTGGATCAACCAGCTTATGTCACCTGCAAAGGTTTGAAGATGGGATTTTGTCCTCCTTACCATGCGCACAGGTTTTTGGCATGTAATTAATGATATGATTCAGAGCTGTTTAAATACGCTCATAACCGTGATCACTTAGGCCACGTTGACACTGCAGCACTGTTTTATAGCACGTAGTAGTGCTACATGAATGCAGCTAAAACAGCTGGGAAGGATTCTTTTATTGAGATCTTCCTATAAATGCCTGATTCTGTTTCGTCATGACTGTTTGAGTTCTCTATTCCAGCAGCTGCCTTCTACAAAGTGTGGCTAATAACAGCACCAATAACAGCTGGACAATTAATTCCTTAACAGTAAAATGCTCTGGCATGAACACAAGAGGGTTTTGCCGTGTATTTCTCCTTTGTGTTTCCAGGCTGAGTATGCTGAAAGCAGCTGATTTCTGAAGAGAAACATAAAAGGAAAATAGAAATTTTGTATCCTATCTCTCCCCTTCCCCCATTCATTTCATAGTAAAGAAGGGACTACTACAAAATGTTTTAATTCTAACTCTGGATAAAAGAATCTTGGACACAGGGAGCCCGCAGGCACACATTTTATAGGTCTTTTCAACAGTAGGTTGAGCAAGATTGGACAAAGACCATCACTGCCACATGAGACCTGGTCCTGCTGTGAGCTGTCAAGGGCATTTTTGTTTGCCCTGTACACAGATGAGTGTGGAGACACCTTTGGTCACCAACCTGCCTGTGCCCATAGCTGCCCACGGTCACTATCCAATGCATGGGGAGTGGCCTCGTGCAGTTTCAAAAGTCTGAGAGACAGGGTTTTGTCTTGGCTATTCAGGTCACCACGAGGATATTTAGAGGTTGACTGGCCATGGAGATGTATTTCCAAGCATCTTAAAGTCAAGTCTGATTTCTTTATATTTAAACATAATCCAAGGAAAATGAGGGTCCATTTTCATGAAATAATTATTTGATAAAAATTATGGAGAAAGAAAGAACCATTACAAGAAATGCATAAATTAGTATACACACATTCTTGAACTGCATTACACCATCAAATCCCGGCTTGCTTCCATGGCTTGAAGTTTATTATACTTGTAGATGCCACACAAAAACCAATGAGCTGCTTGGCCATTCAAAGTCCTGAGCTTATGCTGCTCCCATTCAGCCATCCCTTTTAGTGCCTTCCTGCTTTTTCAGCCAATGAACATATGATTTGTGCTGAGAGAGAAGCAGCACGGGGCCACATCCAAGCTCCTCCCGTGTGGAGATCACCCCATCTGGATGGGTGCATCTGGGCTGGGAACTGCAGAATGAAGAAAACTTCTGTCCCTCACACACATCTCTGCTATAATTCATAAATGTCAAAGAGCATCCTTGCTGAACCTCTGGACACACAAGTGCACCAGATAAGCGGAACATGGTGACAAGTGGGACAAGCTGCAGCCAGTGATGAGAGTCCAAGAGATGTGGCCAAAACTGCTCCATGATGGGAGTTTGCTCAGAGATCCTCCTGGTGGGTGTTGGTGGTGAGGTGCTGGGTGTTTCACAGTGTGTGCCAGCTGCAGCTCTACTCATTGTAGGAGGTACCTGGAGGCTGCAATCCTCCGTGACAAAGCTGCTGGCAGCGATGAACGGGAAGGGTCCATTCGAGGTTCAGGTTTGCTCTGGAGCTTGCCTCCTCTCTGCCAGCCCCGCGATGGGCTGCCCCTGGGATAGGGAGTTCTGCTCTGAGCCCCTCAGCAGCATTCCCAAGATAGCCAGGACTTCCTGCAGGCCCTGGCCAGTGTGGGCACTGCACCCCCGGAGCATCCAGCGGTGCCCTGCCAGCCCCCCCAGCCGCAGCATCTCCCCCAGCTCGGCCGGAGCCAGCGCTCCCGGCGCCTCCTGCTTGTTGGCCAGGAGGAGCACAGGGATGCCAGCCATGCTGGGGTGGCCCAGGGCTTCCTCCAGCGCTGCCACTGCTTCGGCCAGCCGGGCCATGTCTGTGCTGTCAAGCACGAAGATGAGGGTGTTGATGTCCTCCAGGTAGTTAGGCCAGCTGGCCCGCAGGCTGTCCTGTCCGCCAACATCCCAGAGGGTGAAGGACACGCCGCAGGGTGTTTGCAGAGACTCCACATTGAATCCCACCGTCGGACAGGTCTCCACAGCCTGGCCGCTCTTCAGTTTGTACAGAAGGGTGGATTTGCCAGCGAAGTCGAGCCCCAGCATGACAACTCGAGCATCTCTTTTCCGCCAGCCTTTGGACATCAGCTTCCCCATCCAGATACTGCTGCAGCTGCGGGGGGGGGGGGGGGGGGAAAAAATACCGCCAAAAAAAAATAGCAAGCACGCGTATTTCCTCGATGATGTCAGATATTAACAGAGTGCTCAGTCCTGCCCCTCCGCAAAAAAGCACCTCGGGCTTGCTGAAGAAAGACACGGGCAGCCAGCTTTTGCTTCTCTCTGTAGCTCAAATGAGGCGAGAGCGATTATTTATGAGGTGTGGAGCAGAGCCAGGGAGTGATGTTCGAAACAGCAGTTTCTATACTCCGGCTCCGCTGCCACTCACTTCTTTTCACTCAGGACCCGAAGTGATTGGTGCAAAAGAGAGCTAACATTTTGCAGGAAGGGGTGGGGAGACTGTGGAGCAAGTTTCCTCCTCACCACATACATAAATAAATGAGCTTTTGTTCATTGGCTTGTCTAGGAGAAATCCACCCCCGGCAGGGCAGGACAAGGAGGAACTCGGGTTTCAGACCAGGGTTACTCTGGGAATTTGCTGAATCACAGATCAAGGGTGTGGATTTAAAGCCTCTTGAGAAACAAGACAACACTTTTTCTGCCAGTCTCTCTTTAAAAAGTACGAAACAAATCACTGTATCATCAGCTTTTACTACCTTTTGTGCAAATGGTAACAACAGCAATTTTAAAAAATGCACACAAGGATGTTTTTTTAATGTCTAACTGAAATACAAGTCAAAATGCCAGTCCAGAGGTGAAAATCCATAAAATTCTTTACATCAAAGTGTTTACGACATTTTAACTTTTGTAAGTGAAGCAGAGTCAGTCCTCTGTGGCTGAGAGGGTACAAAAATCCCCTAAAAGTACAGAAAACTGTTTAACAAGACAGCATCTCTTGAACTTTACATGCCAGAGGCAAAAATGTGCTGCTGCAACAACTCCTGACTCGCTTGTGCAATAGTAGCTGATGACAGCCAGCAGAGTCCCAGCAAAGCCAATATTTATTTACCTTCTTTATTGGTTGGGTTTTGCTCCTAAGAGGCTGCTCAGAGGTGTGCAGACCTCACCTCACAGCAGGAAGGCAGAGCTGCTCTCTAGCCACCTTTATTTAAGAAGAATATGGGATTCACCCCTCCTTCCCTGGGACCCTGGGGGAACTTTTAACACATCTGTGGGAGATGCAGTTCCTCCAGCAATAATCTCCACATGACAGCTCCATGTCACCATCATTGCTGGGGATGAAGTTCAGCACAGGATGTAGAAGGGACTGTCTGGTCAGCTGATGGTCACTCAGAGGCATATTGCTTCCTTTGGAGGCAAGATACTTCAGTTTTCCATCTTTTACAGAAAGGAAGATGAATGAGAAATAAAAGAACACAAGGCGTCCAGCCCACTTAGGTTGCACGGGATTGCAAGGGGTCCTAGAGACCATGTTTTGCAAGATATCGCTGTGATAAATGTCTCTCCCATTGTTGGCCCACAGAGCTGGTTGGCACCAAGAGCCTCCACAAGCTTTATGCAGCTTGTGGACGTGTAAGAGGTTTTAAGAATTGTGGAGTACCAGGCTGGAAGGACCTCGAGGTTCATCTGGTCCAACCAACCTTTCAAGACAAAAACATGATCTAAAAGAAGCTCAGCACCCTCTCCAGCCAAATCTTAAAAGTGTCCCCAAGTGCTGGGGAACCCACCACTTCCCTCGGGAGATTATTCCAATGGCTGATTGTTCTCATTGTGAAAAGTTGTCCTCTTGTGCACAATCAGAATCTCCCCAGGAGTAAATGGTACCCATTATGCTCATCTTTCCCATAGACTCCTTGCAAAAAGGGATCCTCTCTCTTCTTTGTAGCCATCTTTTAAATATTGGAACATGGTGATAAGGACTTTCATAAGCCTTCTTTTCCCAAGATTAAACAACAAAATTGTGCAGCATATGTTCATGTGTGATCTTTTCTAAAACCAGTCCATAAGTCAAAATCAGTAGAAAGCTCTCAAGATGCGGATAAAAAAAGAGAACTACAATGTGCAGTGGATTCTGGCCCTTCAGGGCACCGTTTGCACACCCTGAAGTGTGTGTTGCTGCCCGAGGGTTATCCTTCTGTCCATGTCCTTCACTTTTTAAAATAAGTTACATTGGTGTCTGGCTCCTTGATCTGCTTGTTCACCATTTTGGAATAACCTTCCTTCCCATATTTCATTGTCCTTTAAGATCAGTATAGTTGGTATTTTTAGACATAACAGTGGGTCAAGTGAATTGTCTCTTCATATTTTCATGTTTCTCCTGCCTTTGCTGCTGCTCATCTTCTCTGAGACTTGGCAGGTGGCTGTGACACACATCTGTTTCATCTGACCAGATATTCATAGTACCATAAGTTCTTTCAAGTAAATTAAAATATAGGTACAAGAAGCAAGGGTGGAGATTCTACCATTCAGTGAATAACTGAGTATTTGAAATATTATGTGATGGAGTCTTTGATTGCATCTCTCCCTCACATGCTACAGAAAAAGGCTGCTTCTGAAAATAAAAAAAAAAAAAAAAGAGAGAAAGAAAGGGAAAGGGAAAGGAAAAAATAAAGCCAGAATAAAGGATGCAACTAAGCATAGTTTTACTGATGATTCCCTTCAGGTATTCTATGACACAGAACACAGTAATGGGCAAATAGGGGAAACTCAATGTTCTTTTGGTTTTTTGACATGCTTATACCCTATGTATTGAACTGCAACCTATTTTCTTTCTTCCTGATAATTATTCCAAATACAGGGTGCAAACTGTGCCTACAGAGCCTGCTCCACCCACAGCTATGTTACAAAAGCATAGTATTTCCAATAAATAATACATAGGAGCAATTACAAGTCTGTTTAAGATAGAATGAAAGAAAAGAAAGTAAAAGCAGACAAGATGAGCTCTGAGTGCATTTATTGCTGGAACAGAAAGGCCAGGTACTAAATAATTCAGACTTTGTGTTCAGAGACAAGGACAGCCCCTATTCAAGCTGTGTCTTCTGTGGACAGAATAAATGTTCTTGTCTTGTGTTTCATGTCCCCAAATTCTCAGGAGCAATGCTAATTCTATTTATAGTTTCACAGAATTTCAGTCAATTTATTTGTTTGCTGTTTTTTAGGCATGCATTTCTCTGCTTCCTAGATATTCATCCCAAAAAGCAATAATCAGTACTAGTAATATAGGAGAGAGTCCCTGCTCCTTCCCATGCCCCAGATATTCCAATAATGGGGATTTTGTCCTGGTCACTATATTCACTGCCATTTGTTCCAACCTGTGCCACCTCTTTGGAAGGCAGCTCCAGGGAGACAATCCTTTGCAGAGACAGGAATAACAGGTGTAGTTCTGGTCCTTACTGTGAGTATTCATCCAAATGGCATCTGCTTGAAACAACAAGCAGATCTCAGTCCAGTGAAGGCAGAGTGTGCCTCCCCATCCAGATGTGCCTGTGTCTCTGAGAAAGGTCACCAAAGCCACCAGGCACCTGGCCCTGCCCGTGTTTCCTGCAGGATCTCCTCACTATGTCATACATGGAAGGATCACCCACGGAGGGGATGTTCAGACCAGCAGCTGGTGAGAAAGACCACTGGGAGCAGAAGGAGGCCCTGGACACAGGCGGATGTCTTGACCATGAGAGCCCACCTGTCTATGGCTGGCAGTCACCTTGAGGGGGACTTCTCTGCATTTGGCCTGTGAGAGTTCCTTGTGACCTGCAGGGCTTGCTGGATTTGACCTAGCCAGGGCCCCAGGCTAAAACCACAGCAAAGCCAAATGCAGTGGTTTAGGCTTAGAGAAGTGTGGCCTTTTTCCTTCCTGCATCCTGCTCCATTCCTCTTGTTCTGCCCCTGATTTCTGGTGTGCCCGCAGGAAACTCGCTCCTGCAAACAGACTAATGCCAGTTCACTTGGCACATGCCCAGGAAGCTGCCTGTTCCATCAGGGTCAGTGGGTAGCTGTGAGAGCTGGCAGCTGAAGGCAAGCTGCTTCCTCCCAAGATGAATTCCCAGAGGCTTGAAACATGGCTTAGCATAGCCTGAAAGTTACACAAGACAGCCACAGGCTATGACATGCCCTAGAAAAGCCTGCCTGCAGTGATGTCTCTTGACAAGATATGATCGCTTAAAGTTGTACCAACACCCTGAAGTCCAGAATGAAAAGACTCACACAATGAAAGACCCAGTAGATGTTAAGCACTTGTCCTTCAAGCGCCCATCAAGCACTCTGAGAAGTGCTGGTACCTCCAGGGCATTCCTGGTGGGGCTGGAAACAGGACATTGTTCTCATGGTCCAGTTCATCCTGCGGTCCTTGTTTTCCCTCATTTCCTGGGATAAATATTTGGTGAAGGAAAATGGTTTTGGTAGCATAACTGGCAGCAGATAAGCTATCAGTTTTATGCTTTCCAAAGTTAACTCTTCCCAGTAGGGAATGACTCTAGCTGCAAAGCACAACAAGTCACCTGCTACACCCTCGCTGATGCCATGTCTCAGTTCTTGAGGGAGGAAGCTTGGTCCTTGTCTCAGTCCCCACCTGTCTGGCCTGCTGGGACCCAGCCCTGTGTTGGAGGATGGCAGCCAACAGGGCACAAATATGCTCACAGGTGAGATCCTGCCCAGCACAGATGCCTGATGGCCAGGGCTGGGAGTGCTCCCGCATGCCCCTCAGCCTGCCTGCTCCCTGGCTGGGGACAGTGGGACAGGTCCTGACCACCATATCCTGCCATGACTCCCCGCATTGCACCCTGATAACAAGGTGAAAGTGGAGAAATATGGCACAGAGTAAAGACTTTTTTTCTGTCATGTTCTCATCCCTTAGCTGGCAGGTGCTTCAACAGCAGGATGACAAGGAAAGGAAAATTACTTGCCTTGCTTTGACTTTTGTTTGAATTACCGTATCTTTTGTATATGGCTGTAGAACATTTTTCATTAAAATTGTTACTCTAGTCTCTGAATTTATAACTTCCAAAGCTGTTTAGAATTTTACCAGGATGCAGGTCCACTGTCTCGACTTACTTATTCAAGTGCTACCCAAATTGTTTTAGTTTTTCCCACATAAATTGGCAGTGCTCTGTATTCTTCTGTCTATGTCACTGAAACTCTCATTCCAGGTCCTTCTTCTTATGTCCTAAATTCATAGATCTCTTCCTTGTTGACCCCTAACATCTTAGCATTGTCTCCTCAGGACAACTCAAAACTCAGCTTTTTTGGCATCCTTACCCATCCTGACACTATCATTCTCTTTTCCTGATACTATTAATTAACTCTTCTTCTTATAGTTGTTCTCTATCCCAGCTTAGGTCATACACTCATCTATGCCACATACTGCATACACGTCATTTTCACCTTAGAAACTAATTCAAATACAGCTCTGACTATAGTGAAAGGCCTTAATCTCAATTCTTCATTATTCTTAATGTTTCTAGTTGAAGAGGAAAAAAAAGAGCAAAAAATGTGTATGCTTACAAAAATACCAGTGTGCCAAAAAAAGCCTCCCGTATCCTAGTATTTGCTCCACCATCTGTTGAATATAAAAGCCATGAAGCAAGGACTGGCTTGTTTTTGGGCTTTTTTAAGTATTCCTTTGGTTTCTATCAAGAGGAAACCCTACAGAGACTATCTAATGATGCTTAACCCTACTCCCTACCTGCACTAAATATAATATAGGTAATATCTTATCTGTTACTTCTATGGGAAGTAAAAATTATGCCTTGGCGGTATGCTGATGAAGTTCATCTCTCCAGATTAGTCTGGAGATAAAGTCTGCTTTGCAACACACAAATCCGTTTCCCCTTACAGTGGCTTTCCCTTGTTCCTGTTCCAGAGGACGAAAATGTGATTAAAATGACAGTGCAAGCATGGACCTGAAAATGCATTTTGTACAAATTGCCAGGCTCCAGAGCAACAGTGGAGTCTCAATCTCAGTACCCCTCAGGTTCAGAAAGTTTGGATACAAAGTTTTGTTTTATCATTTGTTTTTAATTGTTGTTTTAGCTTGCCAATTTAGGACATTTTATACCAAAAACCAAAATTTACTGAAAAGATACTGGAAATTATCAACAAGAATAAAAGCTACAAACTGTTCTTTACTACATTTACTACAAATGGAAGAAAGTAATGAAAACCCGTGAAATTTCAGAAGTTGCATTTTATCTATCTGGCCACAGAGTGTCAATGTTTTCCCACACATTGCTCAATGCAGAGACTACCTCCAGCGGAATCAGCTCCTGCCAAACCGCAGATGTCAGAGCTCCTGCTTTGATTTAGGGGGAGGCCCTCTACACCCTTTTGCAGCTGGATCACTTTGAAACACGTTTTGCTGGACAGCAGCTGTAGGTTTGTTTTGTGTGTCTGTTCTCTCACATCCACAGGAAGCTGATGGTGAGCACAGCAGAACAGAACTGGAGTGAGATGTCAGCTCCATGCAGGTCACATTTAGCTCCAGATTGTTTTCATGTAAGATTTAGCTGTCATCATATCCTCGGACTCCACAGTTTGAGTGAAAACAGTTAACCTACTGAAGGAAAAAAATAATGCTTAATGAGGAAAGAAAAAAGAAAAAGGAAACACTTTGAAGAATTTTCTTTCTTTAATATTCTTTAACAGGTGATAGCTGCCATCACGACTCTTCATTGTTTGTGGTCACTTACAAAGCTGCAGACACAGAACAATCTTCTAAATCCACAACCGACAAGATCATAAATTCCCCTAAACTTGGGTTTATCTATGACTATACATGCCTATGTGATCTCTGACTTTGACAACATATCCTTAGGAATGAAATTACAGAATCAGGTTGCATTAGGGTTTGGGGTATAATTCCATTTCATGCTATTCTACATTTTGAATTTCAAGTGTCCCCACTTTGGTCACTTGAGGAAAGCCCTTCACAGTCACCTGCTACTGCTATCAAGAGATGTAAGCTGAGGCTGTCTGTGTAAGAGAAGAATCAGCACCTGAGCTGACCCACTAAGGCCGGCAACACATTATCTGTGTGATGTCTTGGGCAACAATTCCTTTTGTTCTACAAAACTTGTCTCTGAATAGCATTGCTTTGCCTGGTTGGCCTATTTAATGCTTTCATAACATTTCCAGTCACTCATAACTTTTCCAAGACGGATATCACGTTTCATAACCCTTTTCCTGGTAGAAAAAGAAATATTAGAATAAGGTTGCTTTTTGTTATTGCTGGCTTTTACAAAAAGCCACACTGAGAGAAAAAGAACTGAAACCAGTTATTTGCAAGATAATAAAATTATTCTGGCTCCACAACTGAGCACTTTTTTAGCTGTTTTATCTGCTTGTAAAGCTCAGGCACAATATAAACTGCCTTAAACTACTGTTTAAGGACTGACTGCATGATAAAATTAGTGTGAAAACTAATTAGTGATAACTAATAAGAAGAAACATAAACCCATGTGAACAAAAAAAGCCCCTGACTTGGAGCTTGTGTTCTGGTGCTTGTTAAAACCACTGAGTTTCTGCATATGGTAACTAAGCAGGATTGTCCTGCAGAATTAAAATCACAGTTCTGTTTATGCAGCTCCACCTTTGCACCATTTCCTAGCAATGTCAGGAAAGGCAGTTGTTCTTGACAGACAATTCCTTTGCAAAGCCACAAACACAAGCTGAAAACAAGTGTTGTGTATGTTCCCTTTCTGGCTCTTTTGGGCCTCCAGAATTCCCACAATGTATTCAGCAGTACTTTCCTGATGCCAGCAGCGCAGTAAGCAGCAACTTGGCAGGAAAATTCTCTTTTTACCCTGGACCGACCACTGTGCTTTCCTTGCCTCATATTCCAGGGCAGAATTTCTTCAGCATCACTGAATCCCTCTCAGAGCAACCTATCCACACTTGATCCCTGGGTTACTGAAATAGATTTTTCTTTTTTTTTTCTTTTTTTTTCTTTTAATTACAATTTTTTCTTTGAATTTAGCATTTTCTTAAATTGACCACCCCCCAAAAGAGATTGATACTTCCAGTAGTCTTGACCCTACTGCTTTATGTTTCAGATCCATCAGCTCCCCACTCCCTGCAACCCCCAGCTGCCCTCTGACCCACTGTCAGGAAAAGAAGTAAATTTGGAGAAAGGAGGAAGCCATTTCCTGGTAACAACTTTGCGTTAACAAAAGAACTCTCTTGGGAAGCCCCGTTTCCAATCTTCCCTTTCCTGGATCCTCCCGCACGGCTTCATCACCTACTTGTTCTGCAGGTGTTGAAACGGAACAGTAAAGGGACGAGACTGTGCCAATGCTAAGGTACAGCGGGGCTTTGTAGGCTGCCTCAATAGCCCTGAATGAAGACAAGTCGCTATGTGACTGTGTCAGAGGACCCTTAGCCCTGTCTCTGGGAGCCATCTGGACCCAGGCCTGACTGGCGCCTCATCGCTCCCTGCAGCTCCCTGAAAGGAGGGTGGAACCAGGTATGGGTCGGCCTCTTCTCCCAGGTAATTTAGTGGCAGGACGGCAGGACAAAGCCTCGAGCTGCGTAACGGGAGGTTCAGGTTGTACACTAGGAAGAACTTCCTCACAGAAAGTGTGATTGGGCATTGGACCGGGCTGCCCAGGAAGGCGGTGGAGTCACCGTCCCTGGAGGTGTAAGGAAAGGCTGGCCGTGGCACTCAGTGCCATGGTCTGGCTGACGCGGTGGTGTCCGGCCGGAGGCTGGACTCTCGCTAACCCCAGGGCTCTTTTCCATCCTCGCCGTCTCCGTGCTCCCGCCATCCGCCCCGCGCCGCGCCGCGCCGCGAGGGTGGGAGTCGGGG
>VZTJ01006609.1:576972-628225 GCA_013397795.1 Orthonyx spaldingii
GGCCCTGCGGCTGTGAGGGGCTGCGAGAGTGGCGGTGCCCGCGCGGAGCGGGAGAGCAAGGAGAGGAGAGGGAGAGGGTCCTCGTCACCGGGTGGGGTGAGGACCCTCACCCGCGCTCCGTCTCGCCGCCAACCAATTTCTCCCCACAGCCCTCTGGAAGGCTCTTATTGCATGTCCTTAACACTGTGTGTTCTTGCCGATTTTTTCTTCTTTATTTTCCTGGTTCATGGTGTTTCAGTTTATCCTTCCCTTTTGTCGCTGGCTTCCTGAAGGCTGAGTGAGATACCCGACTGGTCGGGGGAAAAAAAAAAAAAAAAAGGAAAAACTCAATGCTTTTTGTTTTTCCTTGCCCGGCTTTCTATAAACAATTATAGCGTTTCTTCGGCTTTTTAACGGGCTTCTTCTAAAGTGAAAGGGTATTTGGTTTTTTGGGTTTTTTTTAAGGAGCTTGCAGAGTTCCAATATAGAAAGCTCTTTTAAGTTAATACTAAAGGAATATTTAGCTTTTCTATAAGGAACTTGCAGGGTTCTGACTTAGAAAGTTCAAGTGACCTGCTTGTGTTGTCCTCTACTGATGGAAGGTAAAAATGGGCTTTAATCGTTCCAACAAGGGGTGGGATTATGAGAAAAAAGTACAAAGCATCATAAATGGAAATGTGTTTGGAGCACAAAGTTTGTTTAGGATAAACTTTAGAAGCGGTTTGGAAGATGCCTTCATTCTTTACTGCCTTAATATGAATGTTTTCCCTTGAATGCTTATCTCTTTATGTATCAGACTGAAAGACAGGCATTGCTTTAAAAGATATCTTGTCCTCAGTGAGCGTATTTGATAAGTTGCACTAATGGCTCAAGGTAGGAAAAAAAAGGGAAAAAGTCATAGTGTGGTTGTAATTACAGTTTTGTAAATGGAGTTTTGTTATGGTGGGTGGATGACTGTCATCCTCATAAGGATGGTTTCCTGTGGCTAAACCAGGCATGTTCAGCAGTGTTCTTGTGCATGGTGCTTTTTGCTTGCTTATCTCTCTCAGCTGGTTGCTCAAAGCAAACAGGAGATCTGGTTGTCAGCCCTTGGATCAGCAACTCTTTCCTCCCCTGTATTGCTCATTAAAGGCATCTGAAAATAAGTTGTGTAGAGGTTTGGAATGCATGGGTTTTGCCATAGAAATTTTGCTTTCTATAAGGTCCAAGGAAAGTAAGGCACATGACTTCAGGGAGTGCAGTATCTTTTCATTGGCAGGGGAAATATCTCAGTAATGTCACTTGATTCATACATCTGATTAATGTCAATAGAATAATAATAATAATATTGTTTCCATGTTCTTTCTCAGTGTCTAGATATGAAATAAAAAAAAGCAAATGTAGGCTGGGGGAAGATCAGTGTTATCAGAAGGATTTGATTCTTCCTTGGTTGAGGTGTACTTCATATTAAAAAGGGATTAAGTGTGCCAGTCACTCAGTGTTGTTCTAAAGCCAGATATCCCAGCTTTTGTGTTCTCATTGCTGTTCATAATTCCCAAAGACAATTAGGAGAAACGAGGGCCTGAGCCTGCAGTTTTTCTGTGCAGGAGCAGGTCTGCCCAGCTGGAATAAACTGCAACATTGGACCCTGAGGAAAGAGTGAAACAAACATGCGATTGTGTTCCAACAGCCTTTGCAAATAAGGGGATAATCTTTGAAGAGTTAACTGTAGTTTTTTTGTTGCAAGTACAATTGGTACTGTTTTCCCGGTAGGATGTTGTGTTAGGCTATTGTTCTATCCAGCATGGATTTATTTAGCTGAACTATAAACTCTGTAGAACGGTATCTAAAATCATTTTAACAAAGCATTTTGTAAACACTGTCTTTTTTTTTCTTTTTAAGGCAGGGATTCATGTTTGCCTGCATGTGCCACTGTGAACTGGCTTGCAGGCTTTTATTTAGGAAGCAAATTACGGAGGCAATGAATGTGTAGGCAGCAGATTAGCACAGAATTTTTGAGGGACCTGTGTCTCCAAAAGTGTGTGGCTTTTTAAAATTGGGAGCAGGTGTAGATATTTTCCCCCTAATGTTGGTGCTTACTCTGAGGTCAATTTCTTTTTCATCACAATATGTGGCCAGTTCAGTTTCGGTTTTTTACAAGTCGTCCTTTCTTGCTTATTTTTAGCCTAAGTGAAATTCAAACTGTGATCTCTGTTTCTGTTCCTGTTTGGATACTGAGGTTGTTGGATCATTTTGGGGATGTCAGAGCTGTGAGAAGAGGTGGTGTTGATGTAAACTCCCTCTACTGGCTGATTTTGCAGCAGAAATAAAGCTTTGTGTTGTATAATTGTTTATCTCTGCATCATGCAGCAGAAATTAACAGTTAATAGGTGGCATACAGTGTTTCTAAAAGCAACTAGAGCACCCAGTTTAAGCTCAGGGGGTTTACACTCATAAGGTTTTTAATTGCAATTAACTCAAGAGCTGTGTGTTGCTATATGACAGATATTCCTCAGAGCCACTGCTGCCTTGTTGCACACAGAATCTGAGCAATAGCTTGAGAGCTAATATATTGAGAGAGCAATTAGCATGCAGACTAAAATACCTTGATTACTTGGGGCTCTATCTGGTACATTTGCTCTTACAAACTTACTTCTCAGCTGAGGTGCAGCCCTTGCACAGAGTGTGAAGTAGCAGGGTCCTCTCAGAAGAAGTAAATAACCTTAGGTCTGGGGCTGACGCACTGCAGGAAGGGTGAGTGAAGGACGTTGGGTTTCTCTGTGCTGCTGCTTACAGTGACATGTCTGGAGTCTCCTGGATCATCAGCCTTTCATAGCAAGGATTTGCCCAGAAGAAACTCTGCAGATGCCTATTTTCCTCCACATTCAGGCAAAGGTTGCTCAGGGATGAAGCGTGAGTGTGATTGGTGTGAGGAGTCAGTCACGGTATCACAGAGCATCTGCCCTTTGGGAAAGTGTGCACTATTTCTTACAGGATGCTAGAATCAATTTGGTTCCAGTTCTGATAACACTGAGTTACTTTACTGACACCTCCATTTACAGTCCTATATTTAAAAATAGAGTTCTCAATTACTTTTTTTTCACTGTAGACTTCTTTTTTTTTTCTTCTTCCTGTGACTGCCAGAACTTTTATTGGAAAACTAGAAAATTGGCTGGGGTTGTTAAGGAATCTATTTTTAGAGAGAAAAAAGGTGGTGCTTCTACCTAGGTGGAGCATTTATTTTCTGTGGAAAACGAAGAACAAGTAGTTAAATCAACTTTCTATGCACAGTTACAGTTAAGAAGCACTAGTCAGTGTATAAGGCCCAGAACTTTGAGGTTTGTGTGTAATCTCTCTTAGACAAAAGATTAAAGAAAAATAGCTCTTGTTGCTGCCGTAGAAATGTTGAAAGCCAATGATGATAGGTAGTCCAGCAAATGGCAGAATCTAAGGACAGTAGTTAATATTTCAAGAGGAGGGGGAAAGCATGGATTTGAGGAGAAACAGTACATATTATATCAAAGGCAAGAGAGGTTTTTATTGTTGTTTGGTTGGTGTAAGGATTTTTGTGAACTTTGATTAGTTGGTAAACCTGGATAGACTTTAGGACTGAGATTTATTAAAGAAATGAACTTGTCAGTGGCGGATGAGTTGTCTTTAAGAAGCTTTTGAGGAAAACCCCTGAAACAACTGTAGAATTGTAGTAACAGTTGAAATGGCTGAAAATATACAACATTGTTTTGGATAAAGCAATGTTGACACCTCTTAACAATTGTAAGGATCTTCACCTGTGGATGAAGTTCGTTGCTCTTATCTCCAATTTGGAAAGTCTCCTGTGCTTGAAAGCTTTTATCTATGGGTATTAGTTTGTCTGACAAGATGTCAGGTTGAGCTTTGAGGTGTGGGAAGTGCAGTGTAACTTGCATAAGTTTTGGAAGTTCTTGGAAAGGTTTTGTCAAAGAGCAGTGATTAACTGAGTCATACAGAGCACAAAAGAAGTCAAATGGATTAGAGACCTAGTGCATAGATCAGGAAGGGAGAGATAAGGCAGCACGTTGTAAACTCGTTACTTTTAGAGAACAGTACGTTCTCTGGGTGCTGTAAAACTTGTCAATTTGCTAGGATATTCTTTAGCAAAGTAGCATGTTGTCTCCATGTCTTAACTTCACAGGATATGTTGAAAATTACCTCAGTGAAGAAAATAGTTTTCTTAATATCCAGGTTGACACGTTTGTGCTTTGGCAGTAGTATATTATGTGAGGCAAGTTAAATAGGTGAAGTCAGAAGGGACACTTACTTGGTCTGCTCAAAAGAACAAGTCCTTGCTGCCTTGTTTTAACTGATTGATAGTGTCATACGTCAAAAGATTTGCCAAGGTGAGGTAACAAATCTTAGCAGCTAACTAGCCTATGCTTGTAACTGGACTAGAAATTGAGGCTTAAATTCATCCAAACCTGTTTAGCTGTGTAGAATGTACTGTGTCTTGGCATCTGGTAGACTTCAAAAAAAAAAAAACCAAAACAACAAACTGTTCTACAAATAAGTTGATTATGAATTTGCCATCTGAAGATTTCACGTGTCTTCAAGACCTGCTTCAAATGTGAAATGCAGAGTTAAGTCAGGCTATTGGTAAGAGAGGTGCAGAGGCAGAGCTGGGTTTGTTGGATCAGGGTTATGAAATCTGATAAGGAAGCAATCCTGCCTGGGTTTTGTTTGTGTTAGGGTTTTTGGGGGTTTTTTTTGGACATAATTCTGCTGTGACCTCAGTGTTTCTCAAACTTTTGTTTTTTGTTATTACTTTTTTTAAAGTCTTTTCTTCCAAGGAACATCTGCACTGAATAACAGTTGACTGTTGTTAAATTGCTTTCTGAAGCCAAGTCTTGGTTGCCAGCACAGTTTTGAGAACCAAGCATCAGAAGAAGAGCAAAGAGGCTGTCTTGTGTTCTCACTGTTACCCATATCTGACATCTAGGCATCCTCAAAAAGCAGCCTGACTTGAAAGCAATAGAGCAAAGAATAGGGGGATTGGGTTGCATTGAAGCAAACAGATGAAAAGGGAAGAACTAAGTGTTGATGAGAGGATGGCATCTGAGTAGAGAAGACATTTCTTACCCATGGGATGATTCCCTGCCTTTTTGGTTTTTACTGTTTTATGATGATTTGTCTTGTCACTGACATTGTGTGGAATTCTTCATCTAATGCTCTTTACATTTCACAAAACTTGCTGATACCCCTGGGCATGGGTCACAGGTTGTCAGGGGCAGAGTCCCTTCAGGGTGTGAACCATGTCATGTGCAGGGTTGGATGCCACAGGGTTGAAGCTCTGGGAGTTTGTGCTGACTGTCAGCTTTGCTCTTGAGCTGCTGCAGTTGTCCTGAGGAAACTGGAAAGAGGGAGCACTGGGAAAGGATGGATTGTATGCATCTGTGTTCATTGGCAAACATCTCTATACCCAGTCTTGTTTCCAGCTTTTAATGTGATCCACCTTGTTTCTAAGTAACAGATTAAGGCCATTTTACTTAATTACATATCTCTGATATGTTTCACTGGCTAATTGCACAAGCTCATGCTTTCCTGCTCTCACAAATATTTTTTGACCATAACAGCTTTTGATTACACAAGAGATGGCAGATCTGGGTCATGTTCACAACAGCCCCAGTCTTATTTTTATTTGTATATTTCACATATGTATCAACTGCTTGCTTACATGGCATTTGTAGCTTGTAAGACTACAAAAAATATTCACAAGTGAAAATTTTATAAATTGGAATTGAAACTGAAACCCCCTGTGAAAATTCCCTCAGAATTCTAGTCTGCCACCAGTGGATATTTGCTAGATCACAAATTTTTAATAAGTTTGCTGGTAAAAGAGCGGATATTCAGCTGTATTGGATATAGTTTACTTAAATACCCTGTTAAGAAAAGGTCTGTTTTTCCAGTGACTGGCTTTTTGTTCACCTAAATATATGGAAATACAATTACATATTTCATGCAGAATAGAGTGTTTACTTTTAGAGCCACATGTCTTTTTTTCTCCATGTAAAGGAATTTACCTTATTGTCTGTTGACGAAAGCGCAAAATACGCTTTTTAATAAGCTTTTTGGTTTGTTTTGTTACAGCAATGTCCTCTTGCTTGTAGAAGTGTCATGACACACAGCAGCATCATGGTGGATGTAGGCAAGTGGCCAATATTTACCTTACTGTCCCCCCAAGAAATCGCTTCCATTCGGAAAGCGTGTGTGTTCGGAACGTCGGCCAACGAAGCCATTTACATCACGCACAACGACGAGGTGAGCCTGGCATCCAGCTGGGTGGATACTCCACAGTTAGCTCTTTTCAGAATATTTTAGATTAATAGCTTCTCAAAAGCATTATGTGAAATTTTGTGTTTTCCAAAACATGCTGGATGTAACGTTTGATATTTTTTTTTTTTTAGTTTTGTATGGGGATAGTATAGATGGACTTTTTGGAGAACTTTTAAATGGCAAAGGCCAGGATGGGTTACATGCACTTTTGAAGACAGGCAGAATTTAAAAGAAGTTGTGGTAGCTTAAAGTTAAGTGCAAACACACAGGTATGAAGATAGAAAATTAGGTTATTGCTTGCTGAGTAAAAGATACAGTGGAAGAGTACCTGTAGATTTTAATGATTCAGACACTCATTATGAGTTAGCATAGTGGTGCTGAAAGAAAACAAGCCAGATGTTCTGGGATGCATTAATGGGAAGATTTCCAATAAGACTGGGTAGAGAAGGATTTTTTTTTCCCCCTGAATCCTATAAAAAATGTCTGTAGGATGAGCCTTTCACAGTATAGCTCTTTACATGCGTATGCTTTGTTTGCTATTTACAAACTGCTTTTAAAAGAAGGTGGTGTCTTCCACTTTTCACAGTTTCAGAATTTTTATGGTGCAGTTCTGAAAATAAAAAGCCTAATTTCCAGGGCTGTACAAATCTGAATAATTCAGACTCATCAGTTAACATCCACAGTGCCCTTGTACTGACTCCTGAAGTTGTTAATTTCCATGCGGGAAGTCTCTGGCCCCTGGACATCCAAGGTGAAACTCTGTCCCCAGTTAATGAAGATGTGAGTATTACACATCTGTGCATACCTGAGTATCAGTCATTTGAAGTGAGTATTTCTTTGTTTTTCAGGTATTTGTTTTTGGACTGAATTGCAGTAATTGTTTGGGAACTGGAGATAATCAGAGCACAATAGTACCAAAGAAATTAGAAGCCTTATGTGGAAAGAAGATCTCCAGTCTCAGTTATGGAAGTGGACCCCATGTTGTTCTTTGTACTGAAGGTAGAAAATTAACATTTAGTATAGAAACATAAGTTAGAGATTTTAAGTTCCACTTGATTTAACAGGAATGGATTAAGGTGTAATTGTATTAACTTGTTAACTGGCTAATGTACACTAAGAGGTTCTGATTGGTCTTAAGTGGAAGTAAGTGGATTTTGTAATAGGTAAAGTTGCCATTTCCATTATGTTGAGGTTGTAGCATTTTACTCTGTCACTTATAGTGTACTTTGTCTTACCTATGCAATTCCATGTATTTCTACAATCTAGAGGTTATGCTGTGATATATGTATTTAAAACAAAGTATACAATTTTTTAGTATATTGATAATTCTTATAATAATTTCCTTTTTTGTTAACATCCTTTCACTTTCATGTTGATATTTGCTAATGTCTAAAAATTCTGTCTTAACCTCCCTGGAATTTTTAGTGGCTTTCATCACAAATATTTTTGCAGATGGTGAAGTGTATGCTTGGGGACATAATGGTTACAGCCAACTTGGAAATGGCACAACCAATCAGGGCATTACTCCTGTTCAAGTTTGCACAAATCTGTTAATAAAGAAAGTGGTGGAAGTAGCTTGTGGCTCTCATCATTCCATGGCGCTCTCATTGGATGGGGATGTAAGTTGAAACCTGTTCAAATCTCTTAATCTCCTTCTTGAAGTGAATAGTGAAGGTGACCTTGCAGTTTGAACTTCTCTGTGTTTCTGCAGTGTAATTACAAACATAACCTTTTCTCCCACTGCCTCAAACTAGGATGTCCTTTTCTTCAGAGCAGGCTTGAAAGCAACTTAAAAAAACACCCAAAACCAAATTGCTAACCACCCCCTGCCAAAAAAACCAGCCCCAAAACCAAGGGGAATAAAGCTTAGTAAACTTTTGTGTCTCTCACAAGGGTCAGACTAGAAAGATGTGCCACTTACAGGTGAAAGAATGGTTTGTGAGGTGCAAAACGTAATTTATTTACTTGCAGTTCTGTTAGTTAAGGGGGTATGTTGAGTTTGTATTTGCTGGGTTAGAATTTAATCTGTTTCTTGTAGTCTTGCATTTCCACACTGGTACTGCAAAAGAATGTTGCTCTGCACACCTCTAAGTACCTTGGTGTGTAGGTAATGAAAGAGCACTTGGTTTGTATCCAAGTCTGCTTCATGCTGTTTGTTTGCGTATCTTCAGGCTATGTGTCATGGGAAACACATACAATTAGTTTCCAGTTATGCAGATTTGACCAATGTATGCATAGTGGAAAATCTGGTTTCAGCTGTGCAGTAACAAAAGAAAAGCTCTAATTTAAAAACCTATTAACAATGAAAAAGGAAACTACAATTGTTTTCATCCTGGTAATCTGAGCACTTCTGTGTTGTGGTTCAGGATGGAATAATAGTGCAACAGTAATACAAAGTATTATAAGGGTAGGAAAGAGAGATTGGGTTACGTGGTCTGTGTTTTATCTGAAAGAAGAGCCTATGCTTAGGAAAGATTTTGTGCTGTCGTGTTTGACTTGGTTAAACTATAAAATTTGGTGAGCATGCAGGAAGGAGAGGGCATTCATGCATTACTCACCCTAGAGGTACCAGTTGCTGTGGGGTAGCTGCCTGTGAAGGCCTTGCTGTCTCTTGTCATAAATGTGACATGCTTGAAATCTCAGTGGAAGCAGGGAAATTTGTTTGTGTTGACCATGGAATTGATACTTGCAGCTTGCTTGCCAGTGTGGCTCATGAATGTACTTCAAATCTATCCCTGGTGTACCTTGCAGTAACTTGGTCTGTTTGTGCTCTGAGCTTTTACCACAACTGAGTGCGCTAAAAGCAGAAAAATATGTTAAGCAGCTTCATTTACAGAAAGATTTGGTGGCCAACCCCCTTGTGACCTCGTGTACCTGAAGCATCAGAGAGACATTGAAGTTGGAAGTATTTGTGGAAATAGCTGGCATAATTGGTTTGTGTGGTTCAGTGCAGTTTTAATGCAGTGCAAATTTTAAAATGAAGTATTTTGATGGTAGAATTAAAGGAATGCAGACATTCATGCTTCTCTGGCACGTCGTTTGGCATTTTGATCCACCTTCTGAGATTCTCTACCTACGTATTTTCTGTTACCGAAATTAAAGTATTTTATAGAGCATCTTCAAATAATCAGTAGGAATCAAAGATCCAGCAGTTAAGAAGTAACAAAAAGCAAAGGACTGATTCTTTCTTTTGTTCATATTCCTCATTGTAAATGAGTTGTGTTGGCGGGGGGTCTTTTGTTCTTGTCTTTGGTAGATTGGGGGTTTTTTGTTTATGATGGAGGTGTTTGTTTTCAATGAATTTTAGTGACTCGTGGTTTGGTGTTGCAGTAAACAGGCAGCTTCTGGCACGGAAGGTTGTGCAGACTTCTCATGAGGGTACCTGTCAGTGTGCTTGCCCTGCCAAGCATGTCTGTGGATAGGTGTTTCGAAGAGGGCAAACTTTTGAACTGGGTGAAGCATCAGAGAATGAACCATCAGAAACAGTTTTATGCCAACCTGTGGGCATGTATGCATGGAATAAAAAATTGAGGCACTGAAAAGATAAAATTATAAATATTTTTTATAGCAAACTACTTCCCTGTCTTCCTGACTTTCAGATAAAAGTAACTAATATTTTTGCTTGTATTAGTGTTAGTTTGCCACTGGAAACTTTAAAATGACAGAAATTGTGGACTTTTTTGTTAATTCTGCTGTGTAAGAAAATTTAGCTACTGTGAAGCATGGGCTGACAAAACCCTGTTCTTCTACAGCTCTTGAAAGATGCAGAAAGAGGTATGATGAGTGTCCAGCAATAACTTGGTTTAGAGTTCTATGAAGAAAACTACATAGCTCTAAACTAGGGAGTTAAAGTGTGTCTGGGAAACAAATGACATTCTGGCTTGCATTCCTTTTTCCAACGTCATGAAATTATAAAGACAGTTGTTATGCTCTTTGTCTTAGTCTGGCTTGTGTTTAATATGGAAATATGTTCGTTTTGTTTTCTGTTTTAGTCAGATGCTCTCATTCTGTTGCAATAAGCTGGAAGAAGTGCTATATTCATATTTGCTAGATGAGTCCTAATGCTGTTTATAATTTTCATCTGTTGAAAATGAACTTTAAGCATTTTAGCTTGTTAAATAGGATAGTTTACCCAATCTGATTCTGAGTACTGGAAGATTATCTATTGCTATCATTACCATTATTAAGGCTTAAACTGTGCGGTTTTGTTTGTTTGTTTTTATGGACAGCTGTATGCCTGGGGCTACAATAACTGTGGTCAAGTTGGATCTGGATCTACAGCCAACCAGCCAACTCCTCGCAGAGTTTCCAACTGCTTGCAGGGTAAAATTGTAGTTGGCATTGCTTGTGGCCAGACCTCCTCCATGGCTGTAGTAAACAATGGTGAGGTAAGTGCTGCTGCTGCATTTTCTCATTCTCTGTTACCTGAACCTACCAAAGTGGTGTCTGAATATGGACAAATGCTGACAGGGAGTGCTCACCTTAGGGTTATATTGACAGTGTTATCCTGAAAACTTCTGTGAGACCAGCTGAAGGAACACACCGCAAGTAACTGGAGATGCTGTCTTTAGACATTCCTTCTTATGGCAAAGACTGTATTGGAACACAATTCTTACTGAGCCTGCAACTGCAAGAATTTGAACAGTTGTATTGAGCATGTCTGTCTTCATGTTACAATAGATTATTTAACATAAATAATGTTAAATTCTTTTAATTCATTAAATTAGTCTCAGTTAATTTCTTTAAAGCATGCACAATTGAACAGTTAAATTTTCTGCAAGGATACATTGGCTGATCCTGTTTTTTAAACACATTGCTTAATTACCAGCAACAAAACCAAAACATTCTTTTGAACATTGCCCTCCCATTGTGTAACTGTTCCATTTGACATAAGTTTATGGTGCTGTCTTGCTTTAGGTATGAACTGTAACCTCGATTTTACTTCATTTCACCAAACTCAGAGTGTAGCATCTCCTCATGAATGGAAGGACTGTAAAGTCCCTGAGTTTAAGATGAGCTATCATTGTACATACATATGTCATGACCTGTCCACTGTAATAAAAGTGAAGGAAAAATTAGAGATAAACTGGGAACTTCCATTTAAACTAACCACCTAATCAGAATAACTAATTTCATGTTCTCTTTAAAAAAACAAAAAAGAAGAGTAATAAGGAGAAAGGGTGGCATTAAAAGTCAAAGCGTTGATGCTATGGGAGAGATTTCAGTGTAGTGTAAGTTTATTGCAAAACTCCTAGTACTTCAAAGGCATGGTTTTTAGCTTCTTTAAAAGTTAAATGCAGGGTGGAAAAGTTAAGTGCACCAGGTCACTTTCAGTGTTCTCTATTGCTTTTCAAATAGCACACAGTCTTTTAATGATAAGTACTTTTCTTGGCTTGTGCTTGATACTGAGTCTTAAATGCTCTGTACTCCTGGAGAAGAGTGGCTGAATTTTGTTTTCCTCGTGCCCTCAGGTGTATGGCTGGGGTTACAATGGCAATGGCCAGCTCGGCCTGGGGAACAATGGCAACCAGCTGACGCCGTGCCGGGTGGCAGCGCTGCACAGCGTCTGTGTGCTTCAGGTATGCCCAGCCTGGAAGTGAAGGTGCATCCATGCTGCTGGCTCCTGCAAGAACCCTCTCTCTGGACTATTATACCTGCTGCTAGATTTCACAGTTCCCCTGCTGATTTTTTTTTTTTTTTAGCTACAACGAATTATGTTTTGCTTATACAAAGTGAAAGGAATCTGTAAAATATTTGCTTTGGTAAATGCTTGGTGAGATTTAAACGTAGCTACTGTAACTATCAGTAAATTGTCTTTGGATACAAATTGCATTTTTGTTACAAAGCTGAATAAAATGTACTAGTCAAAGACAAGAAATGAAGGCCAATCATATCTTCAAATGGTTCTACTAAGTATTCTAATTAGCCTTTCAGAAACAAGGGGAGAGGAAAAACAAGAGTCGTGGGGGTGGGTTTGATTGTTTGGTGGTTGGGTTTAGTTTGGTTTGTTTGGATTTTGGCTGGGATTTTTTCTTAGCTAAAGAATCCAAGTAAAATTTGGGATTTCCTGGGTTTTTAGGAAGGTTTTGTAGAGTTGAATGCGATAACTTGGATTGAAGGGTTGTTCACTGTTGAACTGCAGCTCTCCTCATTACAGAGTACTCATACTGTATGGTATTCAGAATAATCCAGCTCTGAAATACTTTCAGAGTATTGCAAGATGTGATGAAGAAAAGTTCAGTGTTCTTCACGTGAAAAGAAAGCAGGTAGCATCTAGGGAGACTTGGCCAGAATGCAGTAAATTATTTGGGTGTAGCCAATTAAATTAATGAAGCTGGGACTTCTGCAGTACCTACAGCTAACACATTTTGTGTTAGCTCTAAGTACTGAGAAGTAGCACATTGTAGTGCTGAGTGAAGAATGCCTGAGATACTCACCATGAGCTAGCCGAAGGTAATGTGTGCGATATTTTGTTTCTCATCTGTGTTTGGTTGAGGAGTAACACTTTATACATTTACTTACAGATTGCCTGTGGCTATGCACACACTCTAGCACTAACAGATGAGGGCTTGCTCTATGCCTGGGGAGCTAACACTTACGGGCAGCTGGGAACTGGCAATAAAAGTAACCAGCTCAGCCCCGTGCAGATCATGATGGAAAAAGAAAGGTAATCTTGCTGAAGCTGTTTCTGGATTGATAAAGTCTGAGCATGTGTTATGCAGTCTCTAGCACTGGAAGCATGCATGTGTCGGGCTTGGTGGATTGTTTTTCTATTGCTAATGTTAAAAATGTGGGAAAGGATAGTAACTTACTGTTCACAATAGACTGAGTGCTTTTTGCTGTCTGTAATGGTTATTGAACACAAAGACACCTTGCATTTACCTGATGCTGAAAGATAGTAAGTGAACAAGTGTTATGCTATCCTGTATATGGTTCCTTTGCTTAAAACTGGAGCTATGAAATCAATAAGCCAAGCCATGAATTGAGGCCTACATTAAAAAAATAAAAGTGGGGGGAAAGGAAGCACCACCTTTGCAAGAAGTGGCATGTGAGGAAAAACAATTTTTGAAAGGTTGAAAATGGTCCACCGTGAAAACAGAACTCAATTTGCAAGGTTGCTTGAGCTAAGGACAGTTAGTACTCATTTTTATTACTCGTACCAGTTAGTAGTTTGTAGTTTTTTAGTTTCCTGGACTCATAAAAGAATGAAATTAACCCTTGTCAATCCTCTTTCATCACCCTTGCATCATCCTCATATTTGGGGATATATCTTTTGCTGCTCACCTACAAATGTGGACCTCAGTCTCATTCTCTGGGCACTTGTGTATACCTACAGATTAATGTACCTTGGTTTGGTCTATAGATCTCTTAATTTGTAATCTTCTCTTAACTAGGAAACACTTCTGCTTGGTTTTTCTC
This sequence comes from Orthonyx spaldingii, assembly GCA_013397795.1. Classification (NCBI taxonomy): domain Eukaryota; kingdom Metazoa; phylum Chordata; class Aves; order Passeriformes; family Orthonychidae; genus Orthonyx; species Orthonyx spaldingii. The sequence goes on from VZTJ01006609.1 coordinate 590,656, forward strand.
CTTCATTTCTGAACTGTCTTTCTGGAAGTCATTCCTATTTTTTGTTTCTCCCACTTAGCATTAAATTAAAAGCTTCACAGTACTGAGAATGTTGAAGAGCTTAAAAAATGTTTGGGGGGGAAAGAATAAAGGAACTATCACAAGAAAAACCACTGAGGTGGGGCTGCTTTGTCTGTGAAGGAACTGACACTAGCAAAGCAAAATGAAATATTCTTTAAAAAGCAGTGGAAGAGAAATGTGTATGTTTCCAGATAGATCAACTTTTTGTTAGTGACTTGAGTGAACTAAGGAGAACTGTTGCATTTAGAACTGTATGTGAACTCAAGCATGGGGTTATAATAAAACTGGCATTTGTTCAATGGCTGAAGGAGGGAGAAAATACCATAGAACTTCTGCTTGGAATCTAAGGGAGAGATAAGTCACTTGAACTTACTCATCTTACTTGACTTGGCTCCCTTGGAAACGGTGCTAGAAGTGGGTGAGCTGTCATTTCCCATGAAGCACAGTACTGCTGCTCCTGATCTTTCAGTTTATGTAATTCTTTTGTCATTTATATTTAATGCTGGCAGCAGTTACTTAGGAGGTTTCATTTGGTGCTGTCTTGAAAAATATTGCATATGCAGCTTGTAAGGAACATTTAGACTTTATTTTGTGTTAGCTTGGAGGAACAGCTGTGAAGGTCAGCTTCCTGAATTTTGCTGTTAAGTGCATGCTTAACATGTTACCATGTACGTGTACTGTAAGGGTAATACATGTTCTGCTATACTACTGAAGTGTAGTATAGTCTGTAAAAAGAAGAATCTGTCCTGCTGAGGAAAGAAAGTTTGGAGAAGAAAGTAGTTTAGCTTGATAGCTGGGATAAAAAGTAAGTTGTCCCTAAAATAAATGCTCTGTATTGTGTCTTGTAGACATGTTGCATAGAGGTTCATAAGTTGGTAACAGTGTAAAACAACCAGTCAGTTTTCTATCTGCCAGAAATTACTGATGCATATACTGAAAGTGATGTAGATTCCTTGAGTTTTGTCTTGAAATAATTTTTGCACTTAAAATATGAACTTTGTGCTAAAAAAGTTTTGGTTTTGTTTTTCCTAAAAATCTAACTCTTCATGGATATTGTTCTGTAAAGGAACACACATTTTTGTATGTGTATTCTTAGATTGCTTAGAAAGATACTTGTTTGTGCTGGTTGATGTGTTGCTGGCACAAAAGCATGAAATCCTCTGATGTGTTTTTACCACAGAGAAAAAACAGGAAAGCATAGCTTTTATTTTGAACACAGGAACCTGCATCATGCACAGAAACTCTGGCAATGTCTTTGTGGTGTTTTAATTGGAATTGTGTTTCTTCTCAGTTCTTGCAATGTTTCAGATAAGAATCTAGGAATTTGAGCATCAGCAGCTTTAGTATTGTAAAAAACTGTGTGGAGTGGGTGAAAGGACTATGTAGACTTTATTTTTAAAAACAACCATAGTTCTTAAAGGATTCATTCCCCTCAAATGAAGCACTGTCTGTGTTTCATGTTGAGTTTCAGTGTTGAGGAAAGTAAACTTAACAACAAAATAAGTCTGAAGTACAGGCAGTGTGTCAGATCTTTGTCAACCCACAAAAGTCAAATTAAAAGAGGGTAGAAGAAATTTCTGCTTGAGATTAAGTTTCTGATGTGTGTTAGCTTTAAAGGGGAAAAACAAAACTTGTTTTTCTTCATTCCTTTTTCCATGGTTATGAAAAAATAGGAGGAATATCAACCGATGAGAATGACATAGCTAAAGCAATATCTGATTACAGTAAAATCTACAAGCAATCTGAAAATGTCGTTGTGGGACTTTTTTAATGCCTGTTCGAGCAGTATCGCATTTCGGCAGGACAAAACCCCGAGTACAGGAATGTCGATGTGTAGTTTGCTGGGCCGCTATTTTGGTGAGGCCTTTGGGAAGTCACGGGGTTCCATCCCTGCGAGTGTCTCACCGGGTTTCCTGTGCCCGCAGGGTGGTGGAGATCGCAGCGTGCCACTCTGCGCACACGTCGGCCGCCAAGACGCAGAGCGGCCAGGTGTACATGTGGGGCCAGTGCCGGGGCCAGTCCGTCACCTTCCCCCACCTCACCCACTTCGCCTGCACTGACGACGTGTTCGCCTGCTTTGCCACCCCCGCCGTCATGTGGCGCCTGCTCTCCGTAGGTGAGCTCCAGCTCCCGCAGTCCCTGTGTCCACCGGTAGTGGTCAGTACAGGATACCGCTCCCCTGGCAGGCTCCTGTTGCAGGGAGGGTCGGCAGTTGGTTGTTTTCTCCTTCTGAAGAAAACAATCTGTTTCAGCAGCTGGGGATCCAGGGTAGGGTTAACAAGATTGTTTGCCAGTGTACATCCACAGCAAACCCTGTTTTACCATTGCATGATGAATATTATGTGTGTTTCTTGTATTTGTGTTGTTTGAACTCCAGCTCAGGTCCGGGAAGGAATCCTAAGTCATTTAACAAAACTTTTTTATTTTCCTCTTAAAACTATTCCTGCTTGGAAGACTACTCCTGAGGCTCGTTTTTTTGGTATCTAACAACTTTGGATTTTAAGTGTTGTCTCTAGCTTTCCTTAGTATTTGCCCTTATAATACGAATGTGAAGGAGTGACCCTTTCTCCTGTGTTTCATGTTTTGAAAGTAACAGAATCCTAAGTTTTCATTTTGTGAGATGATTTGTCTCAAGTCTGTTTGGTTTGACTTTCCTCAAAGACAAGCAGACTTGTAAATAATGATCCTTATAAAACAAGATTCTGATATAATTGTTTTTTCTGTTGGAACTCTGTTCTTATACTGCCTTGGATTACTCTGTGGGATGCAGTCTCAACAAATCAACAAATAAGCTCAAACCTTTTTTATTGATTTTCTTTGATCCACATGCCGCTACTTCTTATTTGACCCCAAATAGGCTATAAAAGGCTTGGCTTGCACTTCCTAGAAAACATGAAGGTGTTTTCATGTTCAAAAAAATAAGTGTGTTTCATCTTACATCCACTGTCTCAGTTCTCAAGGTCGTTTAGGAGATCTAGTCCATTTTCGTATGGACAACAGACCCTAATTTTGTTAGTCCTTGTACAGAATTGTTTTTGGGGAGCGATGGATCACATCCTAAGTAACCTTTCTCCAGTAAAGTCTCTCAGACTTTACTGTTGCATTTGGCTTGTCCTAACCCAGCTTCACATTTTGTTAACTTCATTGTCATTCACGTTAACTTCTCATTTTGCATTTTACTACATTTGTAGAGGTCCAGATAATAGCATCTCACCTGCAGGGGAGAATTGAGTAGAGTTACCAAAGAAAGAGAAGATTAGCTTGGAGCGGTCTGCTCCTGAGTAAATCTGAGTCTGCTTTTATCCCATTTGTCACTTTCTCCATTCTCTAATCCTCTGCAATATGTGCTGGTCTTGCTGTCTCTTACCTCCACCTCTTGTGGAGGTCTCATGGTTGTCCAGTCTGTTGCCTTTTGCTAATAGTGAGAGCTGTTTAAATGATGTCTCTCCCTGGTTTGAAGTTCCTGGTTTTTATGAAGTATTCCCAGACTGAGTATAACCAGGTGTCTGACCTCTGTACCTGCACTTTAATTCCTCTTAGCCTTTGGGGATTCTTCCCCACTTATTCTGGTAATCTTACTGAATATTTAAAACAAAAAAATTAATTCTGTGGGCATTTTTAAATCTGTTTTTCATATGCATGCTTTCCTTTCCCACCTGTTTTAATCATATAGGAGTAAATCCTCCTTTTTTCTTTTTATAAGTTTTTTTTTTTTTGTGTTTTGTTTTCTTAGGGAGAGCTAACTCTGTGTAAAGGTTATTGTTCTACTTCCAGTTATGATGGCTCTGCCAAAAATTGAATCAGTCAGTCAGGATTGGCTGTGGTGAAGTATAAATCTGCAGCATTTTTGCAGGACTGAAAGTATTTGGAGTGAAAGTTGATCTGCATAGCTTAGGCTAAGCTCATGACCTAGCAAAAAAAAACTATCACGTGAGCAAATGGAGAGAGATTGGAGCATGGTTTAGTTAGCTCAGAGGAGATGCAGCTTCTGTGAGTGATTCGTGTAAGTCACAGGAGTATAAGGTCTTGGTCACAAGTGTGACTTGTCAGTTCTGAGTAGTTTGTTCCAGCAGTATTTCTTTTTAAATATGAAATAATTTAGTGTCCCTTACAGTGAAAAGTGGTTTGTGGATTGTGTATGGATGAACAATATACAGTCCTGTGGGACACAGATTATATCCCATTTAGTGGAAATCTTAGTTTTCTTTTCTGAACTTCACTTCTTGAAGCCATGTGTTTTGAAATACACTTTTAAGATGCATCAAAACAATGAGTTAAATTAAGTTTTCTAAAACTTCAGAGGCCTTGCTTTGCCAGAAGCCTTAGACACCTTGTTCTGCAACTCTTGTATGATTTCTAGAGACACAGAGTGGGACCAGTGCCACAGGCCTTCATAGAGAGAACTGTGGTATCTCTGCTTTAATCCGCTTCCAAAGCTGCTGAGGTTCTGTGTCCATGGTTGTACCAAGAACACAGTGTCTGCTCTCTGTCTCCTTCAACAGCACTGCTACGGGGTTTTGTGTTGTTATAACTGACTCATAAACTGAGTAATTGGTGTCAGTGATAGTTCATGTTAATGAGTCCTGGCAAAGACCTCATCAGCCTGCAGGCTGTACCCAATCTGCCAAGCACAGAAAGGTGACCAAGTGGTGACATGTTTTCTTTGTAGGCCCAGCCCACACCGTGTCAGTGTGGCTGGAGTGCTGTAGCCCACGGCTCCTGTGAATTCAGGGGTGTTGCAGACTCCCATTAGCAGCACCAGGCGGGTCAGGGGGCAGGGCAGAGCTGAGCCAGCAGAGCACTGAGCTGCCCTGGAGGCTGAAAATCTCATGGGTAGTGCCCACATGGAGATGGAGTTCTCCATGTACTTTCCTTGGTGCTGTGCTACCTTTGTGCAGTGGGATGGAATAGGAACTGCTGACCACTGCTGCCTGTAGCTGTGGTGGAGTAGCCCTTCCCAACAGGAAATGCTATTGGATTCATCCATTCTTCCCATTTTGCTGCTTAAGTCAGTGGAGCCCTGACGCAGATCTGTGTTCTTTGATATGCTCTTAAAGTTGAGTTGCTAGCTTCAGTTAGTGATGTGTGTGGTCCATTTAAAATGCTTTTAACATCTTAACTTTTTCTTTGTTTTGAAATTGTTTCTGTAGAGCATGAAGACTTTTTAACGGTAGCAGAGTCTCTGAAGAAAGAGTTTGACAGCCCGGAAACCTCAGACCTGAAGTTCCGTGTGGATGGAAAGTACATCCATGTCCACAAGGCTGTTCTGAAAATCAGGTAGTGGTCATGTTTCACAGCTGTTGTTTGTACAGAACAACCCTTTAGCGTATCACCAAAGGGGCAGGAAAAAGTAAGGGGGAAGGAGGGACCCCTAAACCTGTAGTAGGTAGCATCCATGTATCCGTAATAGCTTTAAATGAAGTGATTGTAAAAGGGAAGGTCCACATGCATTTTTCACTGAGCCTGTTTGTTTTTCCCAGGATAATAAATTCTATTAAGTTGGTCTGATTGCAATATATACACAGATATTTCTCTAGCATGGACAAAATAAGAGCTTTTTTTAAATGCACAGAAAGTCTACAGTGCTAGGAACCAAAATGTGGACGGCTGACCCTGATGGGACATGGCAAAATATTTGTGAATATTGCAGAGTGCCCCAAATATGTATTTTAGGGGGACTGTAAAGTAACATCTGCGTGTGTTGTGTGTATAATTGTGTTCCAGATGATGTCTCTGTCTCTTAGGTGTGAACATTTCAGAACCATGTTCCAGTCATACTGGAATGAGGATATGAAGGAGGTGATAGAAATAGACCAGTTTTCCTACCCTGTGTATCGTGCCTTTCTCGAGTACTTGTATACGGACAGCGTTGACCTTCCGCCTGAAGATGCAATAGGTACTGCTGATGGTCCAAGTGTGGCAGAGAGCAGCATCCAGAAAAATTGGGACAGGGCATGCAGAATAAGTGACTAAATATGGGTTTCTAGTCTAGCCTGTAATGCATTTTACTGGTGATTAATTGATCTGTCTTTAAAATGCTGTTGTAGCAAACTTAACTACAGCAAAATTGCTGCGTGTTTAGAAATAAGCTGTGAGCAGTTTGGTCAAGGTTGGAATAGAAACTATTTCTCTGGGTGAAAGCACTTGTGTGTTTTACTGAAACTGAGTCAATTACTGTTTGGCATAAAAATCAAAGAATCTTAATAGATCTAACGGGGAGGAAACTTGGACAGCAGAGCAATTACAGCAAGCTGTAATTCAAGCCCATATCTTGATAATAGTAGTTTTTTATTCATGTTATGGTGCCTGCCAGTAGGTATGCAAGTCAGTAGGACAGCTTTTGTATTTACAGAGATTAACAGGAGTGCAGCATGAGGTAATAAAAACCCTTCCTTCACCTGTAATCTGCGTTTTCTGAATAGTGACCTACTTGGAAAAGCACATTATAGAGATACAGAGCTTTGCACACAGAATGCAGGTGCAGTCTGTACCTCAGGAGCAGAAACTGATGTTGAAAGAGCAGAGATCGTTTTACAACTGACTGATACTATGGCGTTTTAATTGCAGGGCTTTTGGATTTGGCTACTTCATACTGTGAAAACAGACTGAAAAAACTGTGTCAGCACATTATCAAGAGAGGAATTACTGTGGAAAATGCGTTTTCATTGCTCTCTGCTGCTGTGAGATATGATGCAGAGGTAAACTTCTAAAGTTCAATCTCTTAAATGTGTGGCTGCTTTCTGACTTAAACTATGGAGAAAAGCAGCCAGTTACATTTTCATATAAGCTCTCTCTTACTTTCATTTAATACTATTTGCCACTTTCAGAATTTGAGAATGTTGGACTAGAAAAACTGAATTTTCTGTGAGATGTATCTCCTTTTTTCAGTTTTGTTTTCCCCCATAAACCAGTACTGGGAAGGTCAAGTACTACGCAGACATTTCTGAAGATGGAAACACTAACTCTGAAATGAGGGAAGGGTTTAAATGCAAAGAAAAAAAGTAACATAATGAAAAGCAGTCTTTTAAGCCTTAAGTTACTTATTTGTAAGGCTGTGTGTTGTGTGTGATGACATGGTGGTAGGTTGGGGATTGAGTGCATTTGGGATTTTTTTGGTTGGTAGGGTGGGATTTTTTTGGCTTTTTTATTTTGTGAGGTACAAATACACTTCCAGTTTTCACAGTATGCTAATGAAGTGTGAGGATAAGAACTGCTTCATGGGGCTTATAAATGTTGAAGACAGAGGAATAGTGTGTGAAAAGGGGAGTGAAACCTCCTTGCTGTGGAATGTCTGACTTCACTGCTAGATCACTAACATGCTGCTTTAGGAGCTAATTGGGCAGTATTCCTGGGCTTGCTTTGGCTGTTTGTGTTCAGTAGTATCTGTGCGTTGTGTTGGCAACTTTGCAACTGGTTGGTTTTGAACTTGCTACTGATGCTTATAAAGCAGTTTTTTGGTACTCAGTAAATCAACTCATTGCTTTTTCTTGTACTTAATTTCCAGCAACTGGCATGCAGGTTGCCCTAACTTATTTCAGAGCCTTGAAGTGTGGTGCTTGTTTGATACGTCTTACCCAAAGGGCTGTGTTAGTGTCTGTAGTGTCTTCAGCTCTACTTTGAATAGTGATGTCTTTGATAAGAGTTCATAAAAAATAGGAAGATTCCCATATTTTAGCCTCCAAGAGATGATTTGCAGGATGGGTCTTCAGTGTGTGATCAATTCTGCTTGTAGGGGCTGTAAGAAATCCAGTTACACTGTCTTACCTGTACTTCACTAGCTAAGTGAAGTTAGAACCATAGGCTTAAATGCTGCTTCCAGGAGAGAATGAGTGATGCTGAGGCGTTGGACTTTAACGAAAAGTTGGGTTTACATGCTGTGATGCTGACAGGGGGCTTGGAATTGCTTGGCTGATGTAGTTCATTCAGGGGTGTGTGTGCCTGGAAGACAACAGTTAAAAGAAGCTGCTTCACTAATTTAAAATACCTCCATGACATGAAACTCCTGCAGTTTCTTTTGGTGACTGACTGAAGTGGCTAAAATTAGGCCAGGACTGGTTTCTCATTGTAGCTTTTAAAATAATCCTTGGGTGTACCTTGTGCCTTGATTCACCTTAAGTCTATATTAAGTGCAGTTTGCTGGGAGCGAATCCATCTGCAAATGAAACTCAGCCTTTCTTTTTATACAGAATTTTAGATTTTCTAGAGTTACTTACTAATACTACAATAATTCTGTTTATTGTATGCTTGTGTTGCATTGACTTGAATATGAATTTTTTAATAAAGCAGTGCAAAATATTGTAATGTGTATGATGTAATTTTCTTTAAAATGCTAGTTAATTCTGTTATTTAAAAGAAAACCAAACCAACCATCAGTGTTCAGTTCTAATAAGCTTGTCTTTTTTTGTTGCACAGATGCCACACAAGTCAAGATCTGCAGCTTCAGAATGCCTGGTTTTAGGCCAGGATACATTGTTATACTATTGTTGTGTCAAGAACTGTCACTGGCACACACAGTTGCTCTAGGTTTCAGTATTGACCTTAAGAGAAGACATGAATATTATTCAGTCTTTCATACCTCATGGGGCTTAGAGAGCTCTGCAGATTTGTTATATGCCTTCCTGCAGTGCCCAGTCTGCTGAGCAGCCAAGGAAGGGTGTGTTCCCACATACAGAGAGTCCTACAAACATCTGATAACGAAATGAGAGAAGTGTGGGGAGTTGCCCTTTTGTCAGGGCTGCAGTATCCTCCTTACAGCAGCTTAGATCTGCACCACAGGGTAGATTTCCTCTTCAAAGGAGGAGCTGGAAATAATCTGAGTGGGAAGTGTTCTGTGGGGAACTTTACACTGACAAGGACTGTGCCTTGTGTTCTTTAAGACATCCTCTCTGACATCAGCCGTGTGCAATGATGGTTGTGGGGCTTTTCTGATTATTACATAGGAGGCACTTCCAAGTAAACTCAAATATCCGGAGCCCACTTTCTGCAAGAATTGCTTGCTGCACTGTGCTACAGTGCTGCTTTTGGATCACATTTGGGAGACCTGTGAAGTACTTTGTAACACTTAGAGGCTGTTTCTAATGCACAGAAAGACCTTCTGCCTAATCTTTGCCATACAAACTACCCAGTCAGGATACATGTGCACTGAGCCTGGGGACGTGGAACTTCAAGGCTCTAGCTAAGCCCTTCAGTATGCAGGAAGGAAGTCAAGCAACCTTACAAATAGATCTGAGTTTATATTATGGAGTAAAAGAGCTGAATTTTCTTTATTCACAGCCTTGGTTATACATCATTACCCCAAGATCTCCTGTTTATATTGGAGTTTCAAAGCTGTCAGTGAATGCAGATGAAACTCTTCAAGTGGGAGAACTTAAAATATATATTGCTCAGAACAGCTGATTTTTGTGACTGCTGCTATATAGTGAGAAGCAAAATTTGGTTACTTCCCCTTGTAACTGCATTTACATAGTGACATATGTGGGTAGAATTATTATTTTCTGTTGCATTTACATAGTGACTGCTGGGGGGGAACACTGACAGCCACTGGGTGTGTTTGTCTAATTCTCTGCAAAAATAAACAGGCATTTGTGCCTCAATGAAATTTTCTGTGATTGAAAGCAAGGATAATAACATCTTTTCTTTTCTTTTTTTTCCCCCCTCTTTAGGACTTAGAGGAATTCTGCTTTAAGTTTTGTGTCAATCATTTGACGGAAGTGACACAAACTACAGCATTTTGGCAAATGGATGGTCCCCTGCTAAAGGAATTCATTGCTAAAGCCAGTAAATGTGGAGCCTTTAAGAACTGAAAAAATGAGGCCGTAAGTCACAGTGTTTGTAGGGTTCTTTTTGCAGCTACAATGTAACTGTGGGTCAAGGCAAGTGTTACATTGTCATGAAAGGGCACAGTAAAAACAAATCTTTTCAGTGCTCAAGAGTGACCTGTTGTAAAAATGTCAGGCAAAATACTCACTTGCATTTAGCAAACCCAGATGGTGGAACCAGCTCAAGGTTCCAGGCAGAGAGGAAATGCTGCAGTGTGCAAAGGATTCCGGCCGGTGTTCCGGACTTGCCTTTCCACCCTAGGAAATCTCCGTTCTAGCACCGCTTGCTCATATTTCCAATTTTCTGTTTGGGGTTGGAAAATAGTCTGACCTGAGCCACTGAATGATGTCACTTAAATCATTAACTCCCTGGGATTATGGAGAAGCAAATGGCATGGTTACCTCTTGCTGCATTTGCATGATTGTGAATGAATTGGCCATTTGCTGTGTGTAATTAACCAAGTGTATCCAGTGCTTCAAGTGTGCAAAAATAATGTATCCTCAAAGCCTACGCAAGGGACTTTGAAGAAAGGAGTTACTAGGAAAACTAATTTGAAGTAAATCTCTATATTTGGGTATATTTTAATATAAGTTGTAATGTGTACTTTGTGTAATCTGTTCAAGCAATATTTATAATGCTTAATGGAAATAATTCCCTCTTCAGTGACTTCAGATTACATTGGTTCTCTTGGAGGGGGAGGGGAAAGCTGGATGGGGTTTTGCTTTTAATTATTGTCTAAATTTAAACTACATGTAATAAAATTCACTTTTTTGTACCTCTTCAATAGCAAACTTTGGGTTTTGAAGAACATTGCAAGCTTTTTTGTGTTACATACAGCACCTAAGTTGCTTCATTTAAAAAACCTCATCAAAACAACAATGGGAAACCCAAACACACAAAACATACAACCAAAACCCAACTTACCCCACACCTGTGATCTTGATTTCAGAAATGAGCAAATTTCTTTGCAGGCACTAATCTTAGACCCCAGTAATTCACTCTGTGGATCTGATTTTTTTATACTAAGTCATCCATAAGTGACTGTAGCCGTTCAGAAGGTATGTACGGACATCCTTATTATGCTTATTGTGTTAGAGCTCCTTGTTAATGCATTTTTGTTTTAGGTGGGGATTTTTTAGGCAGAATAGTTCTGAGTGGCACTCAAGTCCTGAGCTTGGGCAGTGAACTGGTTGTGTTTCTAGGCCTAGAGGGGCAGCAGACTTGACCTGTGTAAACCATTAAAATTACTATTATTTTGGTGTATGAGGCACACCTAGATAGTTCAAGAGCTTGTTTAGAATGCTGTTATTTTGTGCTTATTCATCCCCACCTTCCTCCAGAACAAGCTCAAGTGAGGAATTCTAAGTGGTCATGGAGAGGGTACAGCTGTTGCAACAGGATGTCACAGGTGTCACACCAAGTTTGCCAGTGCTCTGCTTGCCCTGAGGCAAGGGCTGGGTAAAGCAGGGCCTGACAGCATTGCCCTTCCTTGGCCCTGCTCTGTGCAGCAGCAGGGACTGGGAGCACAACTCCACACACAACTCTTTTAAAAAAATGTTTTATTTTGTTAACTTAGCCTTTTATGGCTAAACAATGCTTTGCTATATTCATACAATAGTTTAAAGACAAAACACATGAGAGTTGAATCCATTCTTAATGGAGAAAGGAAGATCCAGTCCACTGTTTTGCTCCTTGTTCTGAGTATAATGCCCAACCCCTTCTGGTCTGCCTCCAAACACTGCTTCATCACTGCCATTACAGCAGAAACAGCTACACGTTGACCAGTCAATAAAGAATAATTTGGCTTTTTAAAAACTCCTGCTTTATAATCCAGAAGGCTTCTTTGAGTGCAAGTTCTGCTCATTTATCTTCTTTGGGAAAGCCAAAGCAGCAATATGGTCCTTCAAACATCACTGTCTAGACACAGGCAGTGAGGCAGCTACTGCCCAGCCAGGAGAGGGCTCCCATAGTTCAAGTGACTTTGACAAGTGTTCTGTGGCAGCTGAACACTCCCTTGGCTTTGATAAAAAAGGTTTCACTGGAGGGTTCTGTTGACTTTTTGCAAAAGCTAAATTTTGTGTATAACACTCATTTATATTCTGTTGTAAAATTGAAGAACTTTTATACCTCACTGTTGCAATAATTTGAAGTGAGTATAACACCCCATTCTTGCACCCATTCAGCCCCTGTCCTGGGGCTGGGGAATTAGACATTGAGCAGACTGCTCTATGGTTTTTATCATTAGAAAATCCTAACTATTGACGCCATCACAGACAGGGGTTATTCAGATGCTGTACTGGATGTACTGGCTGTGTTCTCTGGAGTAGGAAGGATGACTTCTTTTAAGTCCTGCAGTAGCTCAATCTTGTGATCCAATCTTTTTCTGTTTTCCAGAAGTTCCTGGATTTTTTCTTCTGTTCCTATTATGAGAAAGGGATAAAAATCTTTTATTATTAAGGGATAAAAAGATTTTATACGTAACTAATATAAAATACATTACATATTCATTAACACTGGAAAGGCTCCTAATGCTTGGTTTAACCTGCAATAAAACCTCTGCCTTTCTGCAGCAATGTCTGTAACCCACCACCTTGGTGTCTTCATAAAGAGCTGGACTCTGTGTCTGGTGAGAGAGCCTGGCCGGTGTGTCAGAGAAAGCACAGAGCAGGAGTCACATACTCTGCCATTCATATGCTGAAATCTATAACAGAGCTAGTTTTGAGATTAAATTTAAAACATCTCAGCATATGTAAAAATTACTAGTTTAGCTACTAACCCTGTGTTAACTGGCATAGGAGCTTTGACAGTTCTGTTTTCAGAACCCATTTGTGTGAGAACTCTTCCAACGATGACGCATTTTAAATCTTTAAAGATATCATCTCTAAATTACACTCCTAAAGCAAATTTACAAGCCTCGTAGATTTTAGCCAACAACAAAATTAAACCTAAAAAGAGATGGTTTGGACAACTGTATTCAACAGCTCGATTCTCAAAAGCACAATTCAATAGCATTTATTTTCCTGCTTCTGGCAAAATCATTATTGACAGTATCCTCATGGGCTTAACCAAGTTGTTCACCTTATTTGCAAAGCCCTGCTTGACTGCATTTCTGCTTCCCTCTGCTGCTTCCATTTCCCTAATGTTAAAGATTATTGAAGTCAGTGAGAGCTCAGTAAGGAACCTTGCCAGTATTCAGAAGCATTAATGCAACCTTACAGCTTTAACTGCAAGTTTTAAATGAGGCACCTGCTTTGTTCAGTTAACAGGACACACAGAAGTGTTGGTGCCCTCTGAGCAGCAAGGCTGGTCTGTGAACAACAGAGAGAATGTTGAGAGTTCAGATTCTAGTAAGAAGGAAAAGACATTTTATACAAACTGAACGTATTTTTCCTCCGTTGGGGGAGAAGATGTCTCCAAAGTTGCAATGAGTAGAGTGGAGAAATTCTCTTCAGATGTTTACCCTATGCCATTCAGAATTAGAGAGCCTTAATTGATTAAAAAAAATAAAAAAGGGACACATTTTGGCCTTTCATCTCCCTGCTGCTTCTTCCTCTGTAATCAGCACAGAAAGCACAGCACCTGCTGTCTGTGGAAGGTGATGGACACACACAGGACACACACAGATTTTTAAATACATTACACAAAGTTGGGTGTGGGTGTTGAAAATGGGCAGCCAGAGCAATGTTGGTGCCTGCTGCCCATGGGAAATTCTAGTAGCTTTCACTGAAGAGGACCTGGTGCCCCAGCCTAGCTCTGACAAGAGAAGCAGGTGCCCGTCCTCTGCAGTCAGGTGACACATATTTGAAGAAGTTGGACATATACAAGTGGAAGAACCACGGTAAAAATCCCTCTTAGGGAGTATCTGGGTATTAATTAATTATCAGCAACAAGCAAAACAGCTCAGTTGATCAGAGCATGGTGCTAATAGTGCCAAAGTTATGGGTTCAATCCCCATACAGGCCACTTACTCAAGAGTTGGACTTGGTCATCCTTGTGGGTCCCTTCCAACTCAGAACACTCTGTGATCCTGTGATGATTCAGCATTTGGGAGAGCTACAGATGGGAGACACAACTCAGTTTCTCTCCTGCCTAAAGGATGTGGCAGAAATAGAAGTAGCCCAGAGAAAGATGTCAGTGATGGGAATGACTGGCCTACGGAAGTGCTTCCACAGGAAGGCAGACAACAGATTGGGAACCTTCCACCTCATACAGGAAATGACCTAAAGAGAAAGAAAATGTATTTCTGTAAAATCAGGAATGGCCTGAGAAATGTGGACCTGGAATGACTGCCCCAAGTGCTATGGGGCTCTCAGTGAAGAAACTGCACAACAGTTTTAAAATTAAGTATCATGGCCTTTGTCTCTACAACCTTTGTCTGAATGGCAGAAGTTGCTGCTACAAACCCCCTCAAAACGAGCTCCTGGCCAGACTGCTGACAAGCACAGAGGAGAGGGAAGCTGATGGAGGCAGGCCAAGCAGGACACAACAGAACTGAAAGCAAAACTAAAAGAAGTCGCTTTTTCTTGGAGGAGAGGACAAGAATCTCCAACCTAGAAATCTGAAACTGCTGCTGAGGCAACAGCATATCCCATGTGGAAGGTTTTACATGCAGCTGAGTTTGCAGTAAAGCTGCACACCGCAAAAGGACTGTGGATCCCTGCATGTAAAAGGGATTTTAAAAACTCCTTTCAACAGTTACAATTCAGAGTAGCCTTGCTGTGCTGACACATAAGGCTTTAGAACAGGTTTTGCATGATGATCCAAGAAGTGACAAAAGATAAAATGCAAAAAAGGACTGAAGTTAAAGCATAGCAGATGACCCAAAACCATTACCTCGAGACACAGTTATTTATACCAGTACTACTTCATGTAGTCCTTGACTTAGTACATCACCACAGAGACTTGATGGCTAGAGCTTATAAGAGATTACAACAACAGTAACAATAACCAAACAAAGAGGAAAAGAAAAAAAAACAGCTAGTGATTTGCTTCCCTCTCTATAGTTTCACTTGTAATTAAGATGGTCTTCATTCCTTTCTCACTGGTTCATTTGAAAAGCTCCTCTTGGATCAGTTTTGGAACCAACCTCATTATTGACCTTGAAATTAAAAGGTCTCAGAAAAGAAGATTGTGTGGTACAGGAAGAATTGAGCTGCTTGAGTTGTGGGCATCTGGAAAGGGGACAACTTGTACCCATGAGAATCACATGGTTGTGTGCACGGAGGTGCCAATATCAAGAAATTTTCCTGTAAGCTGAGAAGAGGATGAAATACTTGATGCAGCAATGAAAGAAACAAGTGTGATCCAAGGTTGTGTCACATGAGGCATTCCGAGCACAGATGTTTTAATATCCTCAGATGAGGGACTGGTGGAGCCTTGTGTCAGACAACTGCAACACCAGACACTCCAACTGCTGAAAAAGGAATTTATGTGCAAGAACAGGAGACTGAAGGGAGGAGCCTGGCTTTTTCAGTCAAGTGAAGGGGAACAGCAAACATCATCTTCACATATAGCTAATTAAAACCCTTTTCACTGGAATAAATTAAAGCAAAAGTAACAGCTGAGAATCCAAGCCCCCTCTTGGTTTCCTTCCACACTGGTGCTCCCAAGCAACTGTTCCTGCCTTTGTCTGCATTTCAGTCTGAGCATTCTCATCTTGTTTTCAAAGCACAGTTGCCCTCCAGTCCAGGTGAGTTCTGGTGGCCTTTGGCTGCTGTGTTGAAAGCATTATTCTGACCAGCACCTGTCAGCCAGCAGCAGAGCTGTAACGCTGGCCAGCTGCTGAAGGGAGGCTGTGGAGAAGGAACCCAAATAAGCTGCAGGAGAGGGGAGTTCCCCTGGGGCAGAGGCTCTTTGGCCTTTTAAAGCTGTGGAACTGTCAGTTGGCTCTTCCTTCAAGTCAGCCAGCCAAATCTGACATACTGTATTTCTAAAGATTCAAGTAGCCGTGGCTTTTATCTGACTGTTTATATAACATTGAGAAAAAAAGTTCCTTGGAATTTTCATTTTTAATGATTGTTCTATCGAAATTCTCATTAGAATAACTTCAATGCCAAACCCCAGACCCAACTGCTCCTCTGACAGCTTTTCTGCACATACCTGAATAAACATTTGTCAGTATATTTTCAAAGAGTCCACAGTCAAACAGTGCCACCACTGTCTCTTCATACTCTGGGGAAAGAGATAATTTGATGTAACACTACTGAGTAAAGGTTTACAGAGCCCTACATCAGAAGTACCACAAAACCGTAATTACTTATTTTCCATCACACTGACTGCTTGAGGTTTTAAGATGTCTTCCTTCTCACATAATCTGTATTGAGAAAGAAGGATCAAGTTGTCAATTCTACGTTCTTTTTAGTTTCATACAGGAAATGATCCCTTTTTTGGGTGTGCACCACATGGACAGTCCATTTAGAGAAGAGCAATATACTTAAGTCATATTTCACTTCAGTGCCCCAGGACTGTGTGATGGCAGGGCTGACTGCACCAACTCCTCCTGACAGATCACGTGTGGGAGTGAGCTATCCCTGTTTGCTGTTAAGAAACATCCAAGAATTACACCTCAATTTCATACCTGAAGCAAAATACAGAACACTCACAGAGTTCAGCTGACCATTAACACACAAGCTGCTTATGAAGGAAGACATACCCAGGTGGGACATTTCACTTTCCATGCATGTGCTTCAGTTACTTTGCATAAAATAGCATTCTTTATGCAAAGGTATTACTCCTAACTTTGTAAAACTGGGAGGACAATTGGAGAGGAAGGTTCAAAATTTTCCTTAACTGTGTTGTGGACAAAGCAACATTAGATAGGAATTCTTTAAAAACAAAGTACTTCATGCAAGCTGATAAACCCATAAAAACCCCAAACAGACACTAACAGCTGACAGTACAGTTGTAACAAATCATCCAAAGCCTTAAAATGTAAATACTTAGGGATTTTCACTCAGAAGAGAGTGCTGATATTAACAGACAGCCGATCCCTCTGTGAAGCTGCAAGAGCAACACAGACATGTCCTAAATAAAACCTGGTTCTCTTCAGGACCTCTCTGTTCTCCAGTGCCTGGGAGAAGAGGCTGGACTGAACTTTCCTATACAGGTAGAAGGTGGCTTAAAAAATTCAAGTCAGAAGGTCTCACTAGAGATGCTGAATTGGCAGCTCTTACATAATTTTGAGAAAGAAGTTCCTTGGAACTTTAAGTGGTCATTTCAAAGGGAAGGTCATTCTCAACCTCCTGCACTGCTGCAGGAATAAGACAGGACTGAGTTGTTTAGCACCACAATATCCTCAGGAAGGCAGCCCAGGGCCGAGTGCCCAGACTTCAGATCTGCACCTCTGCTCTGACAGCAGAGTCCCTGCCGTGGGTCCCCAGAAATGTACCTGTTTCTGAAGTGTTGTCATCCATCAGTTTTTCCTGAGCCAGGTGAAGTGTGTCCAGCATTTCTTCAAATATGTCATCTAGAAGCCCAGCTTGTTTGCACTTCCTAACAAAGTCTATTCGAACTGTTAAAACACAAAAGCAGTCTCATACAGAAGTGATCTGTAAAGTGGGATTTGCTCCCTCTCTTCAGAAACTAAAACTTTGACCAAAGCCCTTCCACCAAATAGTTCTGCAAATCTCTGGCTCCTCCAGCCCCCGACACAGCCTTTTTCAGTGGGAACAAAAACGTAGCCAGGCAAATGTTAAGCACTGTGCTGGGTGTAAAATTCCCTAAGCTCCAGATTTGGCTTCGTTCATCAAAAGCAAATAGCTCCACAACTCTAAATGTACCATTCCTAAAGCCTCACTATACCCCCTAGTGATTTGTCTTGCTTGCCTTTCCACCAATCCTTAGGACCACACCATGGACCGAGCAGGGTGAAGCACAGAAGACAATGCAATAAATTAATCAGTAGTGGATTTGGTAAACATCGAGGCTACTTTTACTCCAAGTGATCCAGGCAACTAAACTTGTTTAGTACAGCCCATTTTATATACCTGCTTTTCCAGATTTGGATTGTTAGGGAAATAACCATTTTTTGTTCATCTCAGAGCAGCAGGTCAGTGACAAGTTTTAGTAAGATCAATGCAATGGGCTGTTCAAAAGGAAAGAGCTATTGTTCAGCTCGCAAAAGTCTGCCAGTCTTCGTTAAAAACAGTGTTACATTTTACTGGAGACGTTTGTGAGAAAAAAAAAATCTCACAGGATATGCTCTACGAGTATTTCAGGATTCTTTATAGGTTTCCTGTTCTTTAAAGTGTTAGTGAAATTCAGTAAAAAACACTAGGCAGCCACTTGCAAGACCATGTCCATACACTAAGCATATCCAGAGCGAGGTGAATAATCACCACTAGCACCTTCCAAACTTCCAAGTGCCAGCAGAATCCCAACAAGCAATTGCAGCAGGAGCTTCAGGGTAACATGAAAACTGCAGCACTGAAGGATAGGTCCTGTAATCCACCTCACTGTTATAATACCATATTTATGCAGTAAAGCACTATATTGTGTTAAGCTCCAGGGTTCCAAAGGTAAGATGTGCTGCCCCCTCCTCAGGGCACCTCCTCTGTTAACCCTTTCCAGGGTCCCCATTTTAAATTTAACTGTACTGATATGAAGGAGGGGTGTCAGGCAGAGGCACCCCTGTCTGCAGAAGACAGAGCTGAATGCAGCAGCCAGCCAGAGTGGGAGCATTCCTATCTGAATCACCAGCTCACATCACACAGCAGGTCTCACTCAGCCAAACCACGGGCATTTGTTTGCTGCACAGTTATTCAAACCTGCACATTCTGCAAATCAGACTTCTGCTGCCATGCCAGAGCTTGGAGAGTCACTGGTCTCAGGAAAATCATAAAGATCCATTTGCAGCACAGCATTTGCTACCAGCCATCCCCAAACTCTGCACTTCAACATATCACAGTACCTCCTACTTGCTCCATAAAGTTGTTACCAAATGTCCAAAATATCAGAATAAGGCTCCTTAACACTGAAGTTGTGTTAAAGAGGGCATCCTTTCTTCAGGCCTGAGGTCCAGCAGGGGATACTTGCTACATACATACTACAATTTAGCCATTACCATAAATCTCACTCCAAGCTCCCAGAGATTCCATCCTTTGTTCCATCTATCACTGCATTCTTGAGCCAGATGTCTTCTTATCTTCCCACTGTCCTTGCTGGAGGAGCAGTGTTTGCAAGCCTTGTTTCTCTGCTAGAAGTTTCACAGGCACAATAAAAACTGAATTAACCCTTCTGGTATCAAAGTGAGTCTCACCTTTATGCCTGCTATTTTTTCTTTTTAGTATTCGTAAATGGTTTTCTTCTGCTGTCTCTTCTGTATTCTGTAAGAAAATGAAAATAATGTAGTTTTACATCATGCTGACATTTACTGCCATTCTCATTATCATACTTCTGTCTGAGCAGAAAGATAAAAAGCAGTGCACATTTCTGTGAATACAGTCAGCTTCTCTGCATGGCTAACAATATTCCTCTCCAGACACTCCGTTTTGAAAATGGAAGCAAAAACTGCTTCAAAGCAAAAACACTTTAAGAAAAGCCCAACACCTGGGATACCACCTTCCTTAATCACTGCATTTGCAAATAGCAGAAAAGTTAACAAATGCCTACTGGGAAGTCCCAGGGCAGATGAGTTTAGTTCCCTAGACCTGATGTAATACTAGGAAGGATTTGGGAGTAAAGCGAAGGTATTTTTATTTTCTTTTGGACAGGATGCAGCCATTCCCTCCTCTTCCATGTCATACCATAGCATACAAATAATTCTGAAGCTCTGTCACAGAACTCCACCAGTGTGAAAATGCATTGCTTATGCAATGGTAAACAATTTATACCACAGTGGTAAATCCTGGAGCCCCTCGGCTTTTTATTTATAGTGTTTGTATTGATTTCTGAGATTGCTGCCATGAGAAAGCAGCAGGAACAGAACAATTCTGTGGGTAACTGCTGAAATGAATCTCAGTTACAATACCAGGACTATACTTGTATTCACAGCTGAGAAATTCTGGGAGACAAATACCCTCCCCTTATGGCAGTACTACATAAAACCCGCAAAGGTCATTCCCATCCATTCACACAACCTCCTTTTAATCTCAAAACCTGGGAAAGGCAGATCTTTTTCCCCAAGGAAAGCTGGATGCCAATTCCTCTAGAAAGAAGAAATCAGAAGAAATCCTAAACCCTCCAAATGTCAAAGGGAATTCGCATTCTCTTCTGTAGAGAACCACCTAAAAATTTGAAATAAGCTGATTTTCTAACAGGAGCCTGTAAAACAACTGCCCCTGCAACCAGCAGGATGCTTGTTTCATAGCTCCAAACCCTTGGAAAGGCCATCTTCACCAGCAGAGTTGAGAACTGCCTGATCTGCAATGAAAGTCTGCCACACTCACCATGAGCACAGGCTCACAAACAAGGAAGTGAAGGTTTAAAAAGCCAGGGAACTCATCAAAAGCAGTTTTTGGTGGAAGCCCTGTCAAGCCCTAGGCAAACCTGAAGAGTATAATACTCCAAAGAAAAGGAGCCCCAAAGGGAAGCTCTTTCTGTTCATGCCAAGATCACAGCCACTGAGCCAGCCTCGTCTGGAGGTTCCTGCTGTGTTTGTGCTGCGCTACCTGAAGGCAGCACTGGCTCTGCCTGCAGCAGCTCCAAGTGCAAACAGGTCTGGTTTGACTGAATGGCAAGATCCCACAAGGCAGTTGTAAAGGACAAGTAAACTGCTTCTGTGAGGAAGGCTCTCTCTGAACATTGTCACAATACTTTGATAAATAAGCCCTTTGCTGTAGCAGGTGTGGGTCCTCTGTTCTAGAACTTCTGAAATTCAGACTTACTATTTCTTCTGTGATGGTGGGAGATGTCAATGTACGTCTTCTTTTCTTATTAGCTGCATCTAGGAATCAAGAAACAACAAAGTAACAAAAGTGACAACCTCAGACTGACCATCACACATCATTAAAATTCCTTTTTTTCCCAAAAAGCTACAGAAGTGAGGCACTTTGGGTGGCAAGGTAAGAGTGTGTTTCAGCTTCCTCAAACACCTGATATTTCAGAATTCATGTTGTTTCCATTTAAGAAAATTACAAGCATGAACCAACCATTAGGAAAAAGCGCAAATCACTATATCGTTAGGATATCTCTTAACCTTTTAAACTCAGTAGATTTTTAATTGTGGCAGAGTGAACTTATTCCTCCTGGCAGCAGCACTACCTGTAGGTGGTAAAAACTGTTTGGTTGTTTTTCAAAACAATTCTTACTTATGTTAATATACCCTCAAAGGTAACACTAACACTATGTAAAGAGTTATTTTAGGTGTCTCAAAGACATATAAAATGGCATTATGTTTTTCATCATTATAAGGACCCTCCCAGAAAACCTCCAGAAGCCATTTGACTTGTTAGTTTAATATTATTTATGCAACAAAGTGTTTTTAGTGATGTGGTACAAGATCTCCGAAAAATTATCTACTTTGACTGCGTCCTTTCCATCAGCAGGCACCAGACTCTTGCCAACATCATAACTGGCAGTTTTTGGAAACAGCTACAGCATCACAAGCAGAGAAGGACAGCTCTGGCAAGAAAGACATGGCAGGAGCAGAGAAAGACACAGAAGAGTTCAACCACCCACCAAAACTTGAACGGTTAAAGTACAATGGGGTTATATGACCCCTTCCCTGTTTAATTCCAGAACCTTTGGGCAGCACTTAGTAAGGCCTTTCCTGTTAGAAACCATCCTATCAAGAGGAGTGAGGAGCCACTGCTGTACAAGGAGGCTGTGGAAACAAGTTTGGGCTTTAGGCACTGGTGCCTTACATTTGTGTTTTTCATGGCCTGGAAAGAAATCAGTCCCTCACTTCATCCAAAATAAACTTGTAAGGCCTAATTTGGGGCAGTCCAGGAAACGCTAGTACAAAGTGTTCCTTGTTGTCCAGTGTGATATTTTTGACACATGATGGGATTTTCGGAGCCCTCCCTGATATCTGTTGTAAGGATGCTTCATACAAGAGGAATACAGTCTCAAAAGCAGCCCAACTCCTCCTGCCCTGCACAGTGTTCACTGCTCTCCTGTGTTTGTCAGCCTTTACTCTGTCCACATCCAACTTTTCCAGTTAAACAGAGGTTGGAGCCTGTTTCCATGTCCAGCTTTGAAAACCTGGTCCAGTGGAAGGTGTCCCTGCCCAGGGCAAGGAGGCTGGAATTAGATAATCTTCAAAGTCCCTTCTAACCCAAACCATTCTGTGATTCAACCTCATAAGATTTAAGCCCTCCTTATGAACAAGGTGGTGTAGCAGGCTGGACCTAATGCCTGAATATCATCTCCTACTGGAAACAAGGCAATCCTGACCCTGTCCAGTACTTGGGCAGAACACCTGGGACCCTGAGCAGACCCAACAGACATTGACAACCATTAGACCACAGAAATCAAATTGATTTTGAAAAGGGAAGAAAGGTCAGGACTCAAAACTATGGATAAGTAAAAAGCAAAGGTACTAAGTAAACCAAGAAGATGCATTTGGTTAGTGAACCACAGCAATATCAGATATTAAACAGACCAGTATGTCTGGCTAAGAAGCCCCAGCCCTCATGACTAAAAGTTTAAATAATAATCACCTAACCCACCCCTTAAGTGTCATCAGGGTGGAGCAAGACTCTGTCAAGATTAGCCAAAATTTGCTAGACTTCAGTGGGAGCACACCACTGTCAGTACAAGTGCTCACAGTTCAATTGAGCTTAACTTCAAAGTAAAGGCCAGTCTAGGACCACTTCACTGTAAGCAGAGTTGTATGCATTAGGCTAACAAAGTCCAGCTTCGGTTGGTTAATTCAGTGAGATTCCCAAATACCTCTGAATCAGGAAGGACCAGGACTGCCAAATGAAGCTGCATTTCTGTAGAACAGAAAGCAGTCCTTAAACAGGGGCTGCATAGCCCTTCTGTTACACTTAAAAAGCTCTTTGGGATCCTTCAGAATGAAAGGCCCTATTTTAAAAACTACTGCAGTGAATATGGAAGATGCAAATGTGAATGTGTGCGTAACTACAGATAAAATCCCAAGGTGACCTCTCCTGTAACAGCCCTCTCCTTGCTAATCTAGTGCAAACTTGTGTGAGGCTCTCCTGTCTCACATGGATCTTAGAAGCTGCTTGGGCCTACTTGCCCAAAGAAGAGTAAGAATGATTCCATGAAGGACTGGGTCCATGGTGGTTTGAGTCAGTTTTCAAGGAGATTCAGGGAGGATTAAATTTAAACTTTTCTTACTTCAAAAAACCTTGATTTTTGTGCATACATGCGGATCTCAACCAAACCACTCCTGCAAGATTAGAAATCCACCACTCAGTATGAAGGTGGTAATATTTATCTTGTTCATATGAATTATTGACTGTGGGATGCAAACTTTTAAAACATATGAAATCAATGAAGTCATTAAAGAAACTCACCATAGTGACTGGTCTTATTCCCTGGGTCATGTTTTGGGCAGAACACTCTAAAATTTAAGTTCAATTTCAAGAAAAAGAGAAAGAGTGTTAATGAATATGCAAACAGAGTTATGTTGACTGATTTTAACAGATGTTTTCCCCTCTTTTCACTGAACATAAACTGAAAGACATTTTAAAAATTCAGGACTTTTGTTCAGCATTACCCACCTCAGAAAGTACCTGCTTTAACGTCCCATGCCCGCACAACCTTGTATCTGTACTTTTACAGCCTCAGTGGACTCTCAGCACTGAAGCTCTGAATGATCAGTTCCACCAGCTCTCTCTGGGCCTGCCCACTGTTCAGACCCTGAGTGGGCCACATTTCCTGTGGTGTGGCACTCACTGTGTCAGAGACACTGACACAAGATGAACGCTGCCAAGGTGAAACACCACAGTAGGGACACTGCTCAGTCACAGCTCCCGCGGCTCTGCTCCTCGCCCTGCCCCACGCAGGCCAGGGCCCTCCTGAAGCACATCTGCTCCCCAGCCACCTTCCACTTCCCAGCCCTGCAGGATGTGCTGGCAGCGCCACAAGGTGTGACCCCAAAATCCTGAGCAAGTAGGGAAACCCTGTGTGAGATCCAGTAGCTTAAAGTTGCTCAGTCCACTCGTTACTTAAAGGCTTCAGTAACATGTGAGACAGGAATATTTTCACTGGTTCTAGGAGAGCAATGCGAATTCCTTGGAAGAGGCAAAATGCAACAAATTTATCTGAAAATATTCCTTATCTTTAGAATACAATAATGTGCAGAGAACATGAAGCAGCTTTTACAATATGCCTTTCTTACAGAAGGATCCCAAATCACTTTTCAAGCAAAAATGCCTCGTTAGGAGCACGGCTTAGTTCATCTCTTCCTTACAAATCTATTTGCCAAGACTGCTGCAATTTTTTAAGGGAACTGCATTTACTAGGACATTTTCTAATTACTGTCATTCTTTTATTTTAACAAAAATAGAATCACTGCCCTTAGAAATGCAGACTGTTTCCTTGATGAGGAACTTTTTTTGCATGAACTACATCTTGATGCACAAAAAATCAGATTTAGTTATGCCTAACAATGCAATCAGAAAGCTAAGTAATGGTGACACCTTATTTACACCCTGAATTTCTAACACTGCCCTTTGGAGAATGTTTTTTGTTCTTCCCCTCCCTTTAATTCTTCAATTTTCCAGTTAAAAACAACCCATCCTAAGCACAAGAATATCTTATAAAGAATAGACAATATATTTCACTACTCAGGCCATTTTATTTAGAAGCACTTCCCTACTATCATTTTTGCAAGACAGTGCAAATCACGCTTATTTCTCCACCTATACTCTTACTGGCCACTTGCACAGCACTGTATACTTTCTCTTTTTATTCTCCTCTGTTTGTTTTGATGGTCACTACTCATGATCAGAATGATAGTAACTCAGAAAACTCCAGCTCTGTCTCTCTCAAAGGAATTCTCTCTTTTCAGTATGTTACATTTCACCATGAAAATGTGCAGGGGCTGTCAACATCCACTGTTTTTCAAGTCTACTCTCCAATAACTTCAGCTAGCTACAATTTTTGTGCTTTACTTATGCCACTGATACTGTGCAAAAGTCTTTAGGTTAAAATCCTTGAAACCTGTCCTACTATCTTTCTCTAATCCTGTCCCAGCTCTTCAATCCAGGTTGCCATAGCCTAGTTTCCTAGGCTGCGAGTGTCACACAGTGACTTAAAATAAGGCATTTTTAAGGGTCCTTCTTCCAAACCTCCAAGGTCACCAGCTCCAAAAGACCACCAAACCAAACTGTATATGCAAGCACTTCTTCACCAGTTTATATCTAGACTGCTGTCAGTGCTACTTGTTTTCAACATCTTGAGTTCAGTCTTCTTGAGTCTGAGCTATCCCTTCTAAAGCTATAAGATGAAAGCCATTTATTCTGTGACCATAGAAACTTTCCATCTTCCCAGCTACACTCTTTCAGGACCTTTGCAGATTCACAAAGATTTTACAAGCATCAACTAAACATCCCATCCTCCCTGTACAGCTGGGCGTACAGCCTTGCACAGATGCATTCATTTTAGATGAAGAATGCTGTGAACCAGCCAGGAGTGCAAGTGTCTTGACACAAAAGGACCTATCTTCCACTGCTACCAAGGACTGCACCAGTCCATCCCTTTCTGAAACAAGTAGTGATTAGATGATCCCCAAATTAATCTGTGACATGACCTGTGATCTGTCTGGCCTTGCACAGCAATGAGCATCAGGGCTTTTATGCACCTCGGACTTTACTGTAACTTCAGCATTTCAAGAAGTCCCTGAAGCCCCAATTTTTCCAATTCCTTCATCTGCATCCTCCAAATAATTTGCTCCATCTGTCAATGGCAATGCAGGCAGCCCAAGGGCAGTGGACAGCAGGAATAGCATGATCAGGACAGAAAATTTACTTATAATCCATTTAATTGTGTTAATGCTACTAGCAACATACTTGAAATACAAAGTCTTTGGTGGGAATCAAAGTTCTTTGCTACGATAGGGAGGGAAAATCACCTGAATTTGCCTAATGTGAGCAGACCTAGAAGTGCTGTAACCTGCTCTGTGCTCAGACCGCATTTACTGGACTTTCTCAACCAACAAAAAATTAATATTTGAGTGACATTAACAGAAGTCTTGGTCCTGAAGATTAGCTAGAGAGTCAGTAAGGACTGACTTTCTCAGTTTTGGCCTAGTAGTCTTTCAGGTGTGTTACAGGCTCAAACACTGAATAGATTCCCTCCCACTGCAGTGAAGCTTTCCTGTGAAACGAAAACAGTTCTCCCTCAGTTTGTAAACAGAGGATCAAGCACGACTTTGAGAGAGGTGACCTTATTTCCCTCCCTAAAAACCCTTTAAACTCCTCGCAGTGCAGTCCCTGCTGCTGACCCCCCAGAGGCTGGCAGTGACAGCCAGAGGACACTGCTGAGGTACCGGTAGACGCCGTGAGCCTGGTCGGTCTCCACGGCGGCGTCATCGCAGAGCGCGCAGAAGAAGTGGTAGCTGCGGCGGCACGCGCGCTCCTCGCAGCCCACCGTGGCCCCCTTTTTGCGGCAGAAGTTGCACACCTGTAACAGGAGGAGGTTCACCAGGTAAATGCCACAGGCAGCTACTCCAAATCCTGCCACACAAGGCAAATGCCATCCTCTGTGGGAAAATCCAGTATTTCATTGCAAGGCTCCTCTGTGTCATTCATCAGGTAAGTTCACTCCTGCAAACTCCTACCCATGTCATTATTTCAGCTACCTTTTTGCTATCTTACCTATTACCTAATAGCTTATCTATTTTATACTGATAAATTTGTCAAATGAGGCAAAGAACCATGTGAGGGCACTGAGCAACTTTCCCAAGTTATTTCAACATTAATGGGTATTAATATTTGTATTTATGTTTTCTAGGCTAACTTCATAATGAAAAGAGTTCCACCCAGGATGAAGGGGAAAAGGGCAGCTAAAGACAAAGGCAATAAAAAAACCCCTTCATATAAATAACCTTATTTCTGCAAAGTCAGAAAGTATTTCCTTTTACAGTTGTGGATTGCATTCTTTTGTTTCAGGCACTGGCTTAATTCTTTACCAAAGTCTCAGAAGCTTCGACTAAGGACATAAAGAAAAAAACACACCCACATTTTAATACAGAATGAACTAAATTTCACCAAACCAAATGTCAAATCAATGACTAACACTAAACCTGTAATTTCCCTAATCTTACTAGATCAGAAGGACCAGGTACCTTAATGCATTTTTTTTTAAAGCACAGAACAGGCCAGACAACCTCCAATACTATGTGACAGGACTAAGTGCAGATTCAGAAACATTTCCTTACCAGTCGCTTTCCTCTCCTGAGTTCTTTCAACACTGATGCCACATCAAACCTTAATTCCAGATTTTCTGGGTTATGATCTTCAGATTCCACAATACCTGAGGAAAATAACTAAAGACAAAAGAGACGATTTTAAGAAATGAGAGTGACTCAGTCACCAGTGCAGAAAAGAGACGAGGAGTACATCTTTTCTTCTTGCACTTGCCCTACCTAAGGAGGTTGATTTTCCTCTCTGTTTTTAAGAGGTTTCACCTACACTGAACAAGGAGCTGTCCTTAAATATTTCTGCAGTCAAAAGAAGTTTCTCCTTCCACATAGATTTCACATAACCACCTGAAGGCAAACTAAGAAAAGATAATGAGGTGAGGAAGTTAACTTATTAAGAAACATGAACAAAGAAAATCTGAAATTCCAGGGTGCCCAGAGTAAGGATGAGAAGCTCTTCAGGCAACAGACCTCCACACCTTGGACATTTTGTTATGTGCTCAGTTGTTCAGACCTACAGCTGGATGCAACAGTTCTCTGTAATAAGATTTCCACACAGCCCAGTGCTGACAACAGTTGACTGCAGGAGAAAAATAGAAACATTGTACACATCCTGGGAGAAACCCACTAAAAATGTACACATGCACACTCAGGCCACCTTAATTCCCATAGAACTGCTGAGCCATGACAATGAGTGAGGAAGGGGAAGTTCTTGACATTATTTCCTGTAGCTAATTCCAAACAAAAGGGAGTCACTCTTTCATCAACTGGCAGGCACAGTCTGTCTGCTCAGAAGGTGATTGCTGACTGCAAAAAAACCCAAACAGCATAAAGAAGCCTAAGGCAGAGAAATGAGTAAAGTTGCTGGAAGGAGAGAGAAAGGCAAACAAGAAAAGAAAAATAAAAGAGAGAGGGAGAAAATAAAGTTTTAACATTGGAGCAACATTAAAGCCCTAATAGAACATGTTTCAAACAAAACATTCAAGTAACGCTGTAAAAGAGGTATCAGATGTTTGTGAAACATTCTGATAAAAAAATAACCAACCAAGAAAAGGTATCAGAAAAATAAATATGTAGACATAACAATTGTGAGAATAAGACAGTGATAGCCAGAAAGCTGTTCTAGTGGCAATCTCCTGCACTAAAGGACCCTCAGCTATATTCTCCCTCTGCTGAAGGGAGAATACAGCAGCTGTAATTGGTTCTGCACACCAAGAACCAGCTCCACCAAGTTTCCAGAATAAAGGGGAGGAAAGAAGAGTAGAGGGATCACAACACGCTTAAAGCTTCACAGATATTTTTATATAATCAACTTCTGATATTTTTATTACTTATTTTAAATAAGGCAGAGACTGGAAAGTTTTTTAACCACATATATAACCGTAACATCATATCAAATGATGTGGATATTTTCCTGCAAAGGTTTAAGTACACAACTTTCTGTGGTCTGAGAATCCTCATCCAGTTTAGTGTCTCAAGACCTGTTCCTATTGTGTATCTAGGACTACTGATCAGCAACAGACACCCATGAAAACACCACAAACCAACAGCTCCAGCTGCGCACACGTCCTCTCCCACTTCAAAATCCTGGCCAAGACCTGTTGCTTTCCATAGCTTTTCAATCTAATCTAAACTTGCTGGTGTGAGTAACCAGCCTTGCAATCCTGACATCACTGCTAAATCAAAAACAGACAAGCAGTGGAAACTTCCCCCTTATCCCTTCTTCTCCAGCTCCTCTTGGGTACCGACCAGCTGAAGGCACTCACCAGACAATCCTGATGAGCTGCAATGTCTCTCTCTTTGGCGATGTACATCACAGAGCCGGCCTCCCCTTCTGAACAGAATGCACATGTCCTTCTCACCATCTTCGCCATTCTCCAGAAAGCACCTAGAGCAGCAAAACTGGGACAAAACACAAAGCATTCCACAACTACCACAGGCCAAGCAGGACAGAGGAAAGCAGAGGCTGCCAACACCTGCCCTCTAAGTGCTCCTTCACCTGCATCCCCTAACCCTTGGTGCTTTGCTCCTCCAGTAACAACTACCAGTAGAATAGGCAAAGCCCGCTCTTGGCACAGCAGTGGGATGGATCCACCAGATCCCAGAAGCTCCAGCAATCAGAGCAGAAGAAATAGTGGTTTATCTCCCTTTGGAAAGTCACTAACAAGTCACAAGGCGTAATACAGGAGTTTTCAAGCTTGCTTGGCAATATCTGCTCCAAAAACAGATCCAAGAGCAGCCCACCTTAGCATGCCCTAAGGTGTGAAACTCCTTTTATTTGGAGGAGCAATCACTCATAGCAGTGTTTTCTTAACCTACTGCTGCCACATGTGGGTCTGCAAGTCAACAAAGAACAGGAAAACAACTGTCCCCAAGCTCTGCCAGTGCCTTCTGGGAGTTCACAGAAAACAAGGAAGAAACACTCATTTCTTACTGTAAGAAGGATGTAGCAAAGCAGTATGGAGAGGTCTGCAAGTAAATTGGGGCAGAAGAAAAAATCATAAATGAGAGATTCAAACATTCTCTCTCAACAAGGTGAAGCACTAACAGGAGTGACAGAATTTTCTCTGAGCCCCAGGAATTGCCCCAGAGACACCTGTTATCTTTTTCTGGCCATAGCCACTCAACTCTTAATTGTTCTTCTTCACAGTCTTTCTCCAGCTGCAAAATTTTGAGACCAGCTACGTATTTCACAAAAATAGTCTAAGTGTTTCTGGACAAGCCTTTACACACATCCCCCACCAGCAGTTCAGAGCATCACACCACAAAATTTGTAGCAGAAGTTTTACTTTGTGTTTTTTTGTGCAAGTCCACAGCAGAAATCTTCAACAACTTCCCACTCCTACAAGGTGTGACACTCCAAACTATCCTCTGCTGGAGACGTCACCTCTGAGAGCACAAACTCCTGTATGACAAGGGGGAAGAAAAATCCGTGTTTACTTTTAGGAAGATCTGAAGTTAAATTATTCTAGTGAGAGGTAGTAAGGTCCAAGTACAAAACAGGCAGGAAATCTCATACTCCAGCAAATCTTGCAACCTTTTTCTGGCTTTCAACAGACAAACTGTTTTCATTAGTTTCCATCTCCCTTGCATAAAACAGACTGGGTAGCTCCAAGTGAAAACACCACCGGAATAGAAGAGGATTTAAAAATATGTTTTCTCCCCTCTGGCTCACACTATTGACAATTTACCTAATCACAACAAGTCACTTTGCCTTTGCACACAGCTGGAGATTTGGAGATTTTTTCCCCTCTGTCCTTCTATGTCTTGTAAGCAAGGCCGGGTAAAAACTGATTTCCGATACCTATCTATACACTGACCATCATACCAGTCTCCGAACCTGAACAATGAATAAATACAATGGAAACAAAGAGAAATAAAAAACCATCTTAGAAACAGAATAGAAAAAAAAAAAAAAGAAATTAAAAAGCAGAATGAGCTAGAGTTTGAATGGTCTAGAATACAGGAAAAGCTCTCTGCAGTAAACCAATATCTGGAATCAATGCAGATACATAGGCCCTGCTCAGGCCCAGTCAGAGGATCCAGCTCTAGGAATTTTGTAAGAAAGGGGCTAAAGGTGGGGTCTACAGTCCCTGGTGTTCTTACAGACTCCAGAGAAATCCCAGTGCTGATGGAGAACAGAAGCCACTCAGTCAAGGTCAGCCTTGGGGTTACTCCAGCACATTTGTAGGAATCCTGAAGCAGTGGAAGGACAGCTCTTGGCCATTCCTCTGTGCGGATGCAGCCAGCCTGCACCCACTGCCCCATTTAGCTCCGTATCCTGTCCCCCTATGGTGGGCTGACCCTGGCTGGATGCCAGGCACTCCCCCAAAGCCACTCCATCACTCCCCTCCACAACTGGATGGGAAGAGAAAATATAACAAAGGGTTCATGGGTTAAGATAAGGACAGGGAGAGACCCCTCACCAAATACCATCATGGGCAAAGCAGACTCAGCTTGGGGATAATTAACTGAATTTATTACTAACAAAATCAGAGCACAATAATGAGAAGTAAAATAAATTTTAAAACCACCCTGCCCTCACCCCTCCCTTCTTTCCAAATTCTACCTCCTTCCCCCAAGAGGCTCAGGGAGATGGGGAATGAGGGTTAGGGTCAGTCCATCACTCATTCCTGCCACACTCAGGGAGGAGAGTCCTTCCCCTGCTCCAGTGTGGGGTCCCTCCCATTGGAGGCAGTGTTCCACAAACTTCTCTGTGAGTCCATCCAATGAACAACAGCTCTCCATCAACTGCTCCAACACAAGTAACTCTCCCATGGGGTGCAGTCCTTCGGGCACAGCCTGCTCCAATGTGGGTCCCCCCCAGGGTCACAGGTCCTACCAGGAAACCTGCTCCAGCATGGGCTCCTCTCTCCACGGATCTGCAGGGCCCTGCCAGGACCCTGCTCCTGCATGGGCCTCCCATGGGGTCACAGCCTCCTCTCAGGCATCCACCTCCTTCACAGGCTGCAGATGGATCTCTGCATCCCTGTGGCGCTCCCTGGGCTGCAGGGACACGGCTGCCTCCCGATGGGCTGCACCAGGGGCTGCAGGCGAATCCCAGCTCTGGCACCTGGAGCACCTCCTGCCCCTCCTTCTGCACTGACCTTGGTGTCTGCAGAGTTGTTCCTCTCACATATTCTCACTCCATTCTTCTCTGGTCACAATTATATCTGTCCAGTAACTTTTTTTCTTTCCTTGTTAAATGTGCTATCACAGAGGCATTACTATCCTTCCTGATTGGCCCAGCCTTGGTCAGGAGAGGGTCCATCCTGGAGCTGGCTGGCATTGACTCTGCCAGACATGGGGGAAGCTTCTGGCAGCTTCTCACAGAAGCCACCCCTGTAGCCCCACCACCACCAAACCTGGCCATGCAAACTCAACACAGCCCCACAGGAGCCTGTGCTCTTCCTGAGCTTTTTGCTACAGAATACTACCAGGGAGAGGATACGGAGCTGAACAGAGCAATTGATCCGGCTGGCTGCTCCTACGCAAGAAGGGTGAGGCTAAGGGCAGGTTTCCAGTTTCACAGTTTAATTACATTTCATCTGAACAACGCCTTGCTTTTGCAGGGCTTAAGCCTGCCACTCAGGGATTCCAGTTGACACCCTTGGATCTGTCTGAAAAGGCAAGAAATCCTTGTTTCTTACTCCACTCTTTCAGTAGTACTCATGACAGCATTGCTCTGTTACTACTTCTCCTGCTACCTCATTTTCAAGTTGAAGAATCTGAAACTATTTAGTTCTTCTTTGTACAGAAACTGGTCTGCAGTTTTTATCACCTCTGTCACTTCTCAATCCCTTCTCTACTCCTCCAGCTACACTCGGAGAGGAGCAAACCACCTCCAAAAGGATGGGCTACCATTTACACTGCAAAGTCACAATGTCACTCTGTATTTTTCTTCTTTCCTTAATAATTCTTACCATTCCAACCCCATTTTAGACTGCTTCTGAGTGCAGAGCTGACACTTTCATAGAACTACTATGAAAGCACAAAGCAGTGAAGAAAACCCAAAGCTCAACATGCAATGGGGCCCATGGTGATCAGAGCAGACAAAACTGGGTGGAGGACTGGTGGTTTGTGCTGCCACAGCTTTGGGGAGTAAAGCTAGGCAGCATGGGAGCCTTGTGGTCTTGTTCTTTCCTTTGCTTACCAAGAAATATTTTGCATCAACTACACCTCCGGGGTATTCCGTGCAATGTGACCACAAACAACAGAAGGTACAAAAGCACCCTGATCTGTACCTAACTGGGGGGTGAGAATTTGACACAGAAGTCATAGGGACAGATCCATGGGTTTGTCCTCCTGATCCGCCCAGAAGGGATGCCTTTCAGTGAGACTCACATACTTTGTCACAGAATCAATTAGCTTGGGAAAGACCTCTGAGATCACCAAGTCCAAACAATGACCCAACGTCACCCTGCCAACTAGACCAGTACTACAGAGTATTACAGTTCCCCAGATCTCTTTCTTAAGTGGCATCAGATAGTAGGGAGGGCATCAGCATTATAGTTGTTTCTCTGACACATCCATCATCTTCTACTTATCAATGCTGGATTTTCACCTGTTGTTTTATAGTCAATCCCTTGCATCACAAACTTCTTCTGCAACCCTTCGCTTCCACTGTCACCACCACAGGGAACTCAGGGGGACTCATTCAGCCGTGAGTTGGGGGCCCTTCTGCTGCCCTCTACTCGTGACAGAACAAACGAAGCTGCCAAACACAAGACAAAGCGGCAGCTGAAAGGAACAGTCATACCTGGCTGCCTCTCCTGTACCTGTGGCATTTCCTAGAAGCAGGGCTGTTGATTTTGGTGGGGCTTTTTTTCACAACAGTGACTAAGGGGAAGAAAACGGGAAAGGAAACAGAAAGTAAAAAGGGACAAGAAGAGTGCCGGCAAGAGCACAGGGTCTGCACCACTTTCAAGTTCAGCAATCCTGCTGAAACATTACCAGTTTGCTTAAGTACTTGCTCTCCAGACCCAGTTCTGAAAGCATCCTTGCATGTAAATACACGATTTACACAGAAGGAGGTTAAGGTACAGACTCTCACTTAGTATATCCATAGAGGAGTAAGGAAAAGAACCCAAGTTCCCTGACTTCCAGCATGCTATTGAAACCCACTGCCCCAGCTCCTGCTCTGCTCTGGATGGACGAAAGAAATCACACACCTGTTACCCCACACTCACCGTGCCTCTCATTTGCACTTTGTGGGGAAAGAAGCACGGCTGGTGATGTCATGGCTAGACACGACTTACATCCCTCTTCCCCATTCTCCCCAAGTCGTTACAGAACAAACACATCCAGATTTCAAAAGGAACAAGAACAAACAAAGTTGTCTTTCTGATCACCTTTCACTTGTGACCATCTCGTTCCAACCCCCCAGGCATGGGCAGGGCACCTTTCACTAGGCAAGGTTGCTCAGAGCTCCATCCGTCCTGGCCTTGAACACTGCCAGGGATGGGGCATTCACAGCTTTTCTGGGGAGCCCGTGCCGGTGCCTCACCACTGTCACAAGTGAAGAATCTCTTCCCAAGACCTACCCGGGCCCCCCGGTGCCGCCTCACGGCCCCCCGAGTCGCCCCGCTCTGCCCTGGCCCCGGCAGGGTCATTCCCTGACCCTGCGAGGAGAGGGGGGTGCGCGACCAGCGCTGAGGAGGCGCCGAGCCCCGCGCACTGCCCGCTCCCCCCGCCCGCGGTGGCACTTACCGCCCGCTCGCGGCCCGCGCGAGCCGCCACTGCCGCTGAGCCCTGCCCCGCCCTCAACTCTCCCGCGCCACAGTGAGCGTGCCCGGCCGGGGCACGGAGCATGCGCGGGGGCGCCCGCCGGTGCTCCGCCCCGCGCACCCGCCCGGCGCTGATTGGCTGCGGCCCTCGCGCGGCCGGGGGGAAGGCGCGCCGCGGCGGCGCCCGGGCGTGCCGGCGTCACGGGCCGGGTGCGCGGTTCGATACCCGCACCGGGCACTGCCGCGGGCTGCCGTCGGACAGCCATTGCCCGACGGCTTTCCCCGTGGGAAAGGCGATATTCTGCATCTCTCCCTAGTCCCGTGTTCACTTTTCACAGAATCACAGAACTACTGTCCAACTAAACCTCCCCTGGTGCAGCTTCCTGTCACTTGTTGCCAGGGAGAAGATGCCGACCCCGCCCCGCCCTGCAGCCTAGGAGGGCTTCACGCTCCTTTCAGGCAGTTGTATAGAGGGGTAAGGTCACTCAGGAGCCTCCTTTTCTCCAGACTAAACACCCCCAGCTCCCTCAGCTGTTCCGCATGGGGCTCGTGTTCCTGACCTTTCCCCAGCTCTGCTGCCCTTTTGTGGATATGCTCCAGTACCTCCATGTCCTTCCTGAATTGAGGGGCCTGATGCCTATAGAATTTAGGTCAGAGTTACAAGGTGCTTATGTAGCTTAAGTTATAAGATATCAGTATAAACTGAATCATAACTTTTTATATATCTATATAACATGATATGAATAACTTTCTATACAATGTAATGGCTAGTATATAGTTAACTAGTTGTGTAATGCTGAACAGATAAAAAACCTCACCAGGTGTATAGTTTCAGAAATAGATAAGTATAGTACTAATGAGAAATTGGCAAATGTAAAGCAAATTAATATACAGAAATATAAGATACAGAATCAAGGCCGGTTAAGACCACACAGACCAAGAAACACCACAACTGCACATGTTTTGAATACAAAGTTGAAAAGTTCGGATGTGAGGAAGACTTCGAACTCTCATTAGGAGAAGACTCCCACAACCACCAAATTGGGGAGGCGCGAGCGCAGTACAAAAGGACTATTTATAACCATGAGATCACACTATGTAAATTAGTTCTGGTGCATATATGATGATGTTATAATCACATACTAACACTACGCAATACTTACTGTATAAATATCCCACCTCACTTTAAAAAAGTGGGTGAGAATTAGGAGGAGAGATCTGCCTCAGCCCCAGCGCTGCAATAAACAAATACCTGCTTCATAGACATCGGTCTACAGGGATTTATTTCCAGCCTATCTTTTCGGGCATCAGGCCCAAAAACTGAACACTGGATTTGAGGCCTGGCCTCACCAGTGCCAAGTACAGGGGCACAATCACTGCCCTGGTCCTGCTGGCCACACTATTGCTGATACAGGCCGGGATGCCATCGCCCTTCTTCACCACCTGGGCACACTCTGACTCATGTTCAGCTGCTGTCAAACAGCACCCCCAGGTCCTTTTCCACTGGGCAACTTTCCAGTCTCTCTTCCCCCAGCCTGTAGCACTGCAGGGATTGTTGTGACCCAAGTGCAAGACCTGGCACTTGGTCTTGTTGAACCTCCCCCAGCGAGTTCACCAGCCACTTTAACAGGCATGTTCTGGCTCATGAGGAGGCCACATTAAGCACAACAGGAAGCTTTTAAGATCAGTTCTCTTTACCAGCTAGACCAGCTTTGGCTTTACAGCACTGCTGGCATCATTCCAGCTGGTTTCCAAAATCCCTTTGCACCTGCCCAGAGGTGGCATATCAGAGGTAAGATCAATCCCTGTGTCCAGGTTTGGAATTAGATTATATCTATTAGCCAAATGCTGCAACACAATTCCAATTCCCAGATCTATTACCTAGATGATGCTCAAATGAGTCAACATGATTCAAACAGCCACAGGTGCATAAACCTTAAGCTAGTAAAATCTTCCTAACACAAGTCTGTTCTTCAACACAGAAAAAAATCTCTGGGGAGGAAAATCAAGTCCAAAACCCTTGTGATCTTTTCCTCCAAACTGTTGTGCTAGCAAGTCATATAGTTCTGCTGAAATACATAGAGCTGGAAATTAGTGCTCTGTGATGTTTTGGCAAAAAAAAAAAAAAAAAATCAGTTAATATCCTTCAGTCCAGTTTCTTTTATACCTATGCCGTAAGTGATCTTCAGCTGTCTTTGCATTTGCACGCTTATCTTGGGCTCTAATATATTTTTCCATGGGGCCCTTATACATTCTCATATCCCCTTCCGTTGGGACCATCTTGTTCACTGTCCTGCTCACTGCAAGAGCTGTGATTCGCATCTCAATGCAACTGATTCCCATGTGGCACTCTTCTTTTTTGATACCCCCAACAGGCTGATGAGAAGTCCCAAATGTGCCATTCCACAGGGGCTTTTGAGTACTTCACTTGGAATATCTTCACCTGTTTTTCCATCAGTGCTTGTGCTCAGTGCTTTTACACACTGCTCTGCTAAAGCATGGGCAACACAAGGGGCTGTGCTCAGAAACATCCCCATCTGTGAGCTGTGACAAGCAGAGGGACAGACAGCAGAGCAGAGAGAGAGTTCAGGTGAGCACTCCTGTGGCCACTCCTGTGGCAGAGGACACCTGCAGGACACCCTCAGCAGAACCTGTTCCAGTAATAGTACAGAAGCAGGCAGAAATCACACCTTGTAAGGTGATTTTGCTCATGGATGGGTTATGATCTCTGGAGGAGGAGAATGAAGAAGCACCAGCCTAGAGACAGACCTGATAAACCCAGCTAGCCAAAAAGCCCTATCTCATACACACACCTTCTGTGACATCTACACTCACAGCAGGCTCTCCGATAGCTGCAGATCATATGGAGCAAGTAAGTGCTGCATCTTTTGAAACATCAGGTCTGTTTTCCTGCATCAAGAAACAGGGCTTTTTCTCACCAGCCCAGTATCATTAATTCCTACCATTGATCTGGAAAATACAATCAACAGCAGTAAAACATACCTTCCCCCCCCCCTCTGCCCCCCGCCGATGCTTTAACAACATTCCCATCTTCTTTTCCACATTCAAGTCAAGCATAGACACAGATGACTTCTGCATTTTCACTTGTTTAAAAGGCTAATACCACTCCTAGGTTACCCGTGGGTTTGTCATATGCCGCTGCCCGTTTTCTGTCAGGTCTTTTCAAGCT